>VTPC01002802.1:11936-48665 GCA_011009095.1 Ignelater luminosus | reverse complement strand
TGTTAAAATTTCATGATATTCTATTCATTATTTTGTGAGTTATTGTGCTAAGAGTGACGCTACTTTTGTTATTTTCAAAACAATGGATCAAAAACAATTTCGTGTTTTAATTTTACACTGCTTCTTGATGGGAAAAAATACCGTTCAAGCGAAGCAATGGCTTGAAAAGTGTTATGGGGACTCCGCTCCATCAGAAACAACAATAAAACGTTGGTTTGCTGACTTCAAACGTGGTCGTAGAGACACCGATGATGCAGAACGCAGTGGACGTCCAAATGAGGCGGTAACACCAGAAAACATCAAAAAAATTCACAAAATCGTTGTTTTGAATGATCGAAAAGTGAAGTTGCGTGAGTTAGCTGACATCGTAAAGATATCTAAAGAACGTGTTGGCTTTATATTGCATGAGCATTTGACTATGAGAAAGCTCTGCTCAAAGTGGGTGCCGCGTTTGCTCACTGTTCACCAAAAACAAGAACGTGTTGATGTTTCTGAGCAGTGTTTGGCCATGTTTAAACGTAACAAACCGGAATTTTTGCGTCGATATGTGACAATGGATGAAACATGGATCCATCACTTCACTCCGGAATCAAAACGATCGTCATCTGAGTGGACAGCAACTAGTGAACCTCGTCCAAAGCGACCGAAAGCACAACAATATGCTGGAAAGGTTATGGCCTCGGTATTTTGGGATGTGCGTGGTGTAATATTCATCGACTATCTTGAGAAGGGAAATACCATCAAAAGTGAATATTATATAGCGTTATTGGAGCGTTTGAAGGCCGAAATTGCAAAGAAACGACCGCATATGGCAAAGAAAAAAATTTTGTTTCATCAAGACAACGCACCGTGTCACAAGTCAATCAAAACAATCGCAAAACTACATGAATTGAACTTCGAATTGCTCTCACATCCACCGTATTCGCCAGATTTGGCTCCCAGCGACTACTGGCTGTTCGCAGACCTAAAAAAAATGCTTGCCGGTAAGAAATGTTGCTCGAATGAAGAGGTTAACGCTGAAACTGAGTCCTATTTTGAGGCAAAAGATAAATCGTTCTACAAAAGTGGTATTGAAATGTTAGAGCGGCGCTGGAATGATTGCGTTGTTCTTGATGGAAATTACGTTGATAAATAAAGCTAATTTTGAACAAAAAAAACCGTGTTTTCTTTGTTAGGCCTGGGAATTTTCAGCGCATGTGTTATACCGCGATGTTCAATCTTGAGTGCCATACCTTTTGCAATAGCAATAAATTTGTCATCGTCTGTAATTGAAGCAGTTGATGTTTAGCAAGAATCTATACGTAGATGATCTGGTCATCTTTCTTTTATCCAAATTTATTTAGAGAAGAGATTGAACAAGTCTTGCAATGCACAATCAATAATCTCGTAGACCAGGCAGGAAAATGTGGTTTTCATTTTTCCTCCAGTAAAACCAAACCATAGATACCTTAGCAGCAACCTGCAAAAGTACTAAATCTTTTAAGATTCATATTTAACTTCAAATAGGAAGCAAATACCGACATTTTAATTCGACTATATATCTAAGATCGATTACGGATGCATTGTATATTTATCGGCAAGACTCACGTCCATTTAAAAAAACTAAACCAGATATAGGAGCATTTCGCACAAATTCAAAGTTATCACGGTACTGCATAAGTGGAATTTCTTCCCTATCTTGTAGAAAGAAAGTTCTTAAGTAATTACTGTTCAGACATCTAACCACGGACTTCTTATCCAAACTGTAGTATTTTATTCAAAATGGAATTATTTTTCGTGAAATGTTTTGGTGGACTAAAAAGGAAAAAGTTAGTGCAGTTCTGTATAAATCCACATTTGACTCTACTGAGGAATCAAAGACCGAACATGGCGTAGACAGTGTTTTTACGATGCTGCATTAATCTTATTTATAGAGTCTACGTCCATTTACTCACGTATAAATAATCTCAGTAATATATGCTATTTGGCAATCTCTAAGGTATGCAGAACTATCTCAACCAATACTCATTCCTAATTTGTAGCAACTCTCAAAGCTTCCGTCAAGCCCTATTTAATATTTTTAGTAATGACGCTTCATGATGAATACTTTAGCGCCTATAACCTGGCAAGGAAATAATAGAAAAGTCTTCTTTTGGGTACCAAGTCATATAGACATTACTGAAAACAAACTTGTAGATCAAGCTGCCAACAAAAATGATCATTTGGATATCCAATCTTGCACAAAGAACTACATTCAAATGCAATTACTCAATATTGAGAAAGAAATTAGAATCAAACAGGGTCGAAACACAAAGTAATTAAGACCTCCACCGCTCGCTGGCAATTTTTCCTTTCATCTTAATGAACGCCAATAAATTGTAACCACTAGACTGCGAATAGGGCATACTCGTTTGACGTTTTTGTTCATATTAAGAGTGGACTGGAACAACATAGTCACTACTGTAAACTGCGACTTACTGATATGAAAATCCAGTTTTTAAAATCAACGTAGAACAACCAATTTCAACGCAACTATGGCAGTCTTGTTATGTAATACGACCACTAACTTGTACAGCTCTGTTTGCTCCAATTCAATCAAGCATGTTCTTGGGGATTTTTGCACTTAAACATCATTTCATCTAGAAAAACCTCTTTGTTTGATCTCGTTGTTTTGCAGTTTCAACACACGAAATAGAAAAACAATATTTTATACTTTAGAATGAGTTCTATTCATCCAACGTGTATAAACAATTTATTGTCCAGAAGGTTTTTCTAAGCAAAGTAGGGTTTGGTATTGACTTTCAAAGAAGAAGCGACTCCAGAAGGTTCTACTGGCGATTTTCAGTGCAGCCCAAGTGAGCTGCAATCGCCTGGAAAAATGTACAAGCTATTGAATATCAAGGTGAGGCATTTATTCAAAATCCAGAACAGTCCTTTGGTAACTAAGACCATATAGTTATATATGTACAAAAGTAACTAGCCATGTCAGGTTGTTTGTAATTTGGCAAATTCCACGTTAAAAGAAGCCCGTGCATTAACCCATAGAACAGAGTAGAGGTTAACCGAGAGGGGTTTGGTTACAAATATCCAGCAGAATCTATTGGGCCTATTTGAAAAAAATGTTTGAGTCCTGCCAAACTAACAACCGTAATTCAGCATATTCTAATTCTTGCAATGATGACTGATAAAAATCAGTGTATAAAAACTTGTGCTTGCGTTTTTATTGTTGTAGAATTTAAAAGTTGGGATCCTAAAAAGAAACCTAAGATCCTATTAGATTTGTAGGTGCTAAATAGGCTGATTGGTTAGCATGTGCACTGATTCTAAGCACCGTTTCTTTTGAACTTTATTAGGCAGTAGATACCATAATACGTGCCAAACGAAAATAATATTTGGCCTCAAGCAACTTGTTATAAACTGTTCGTGTGGTCTACTTGACTTGTAGGTTTGCTGTAGTTTACAAAAATATGCCATTAGTCATATCTGTGTTAATATTATTTTTAGATTATTCAAAACCTTTCCAGTAATCTAATATTAACTATTTTTTAAAACTTGCAGGCGAATTTAGATAAGTTCATGTTTTGTAAACCACTTGAAGAGAGAAAGCACTGGGCCTGAATAAATACTTGAAGTACTTGGATTAATGGTTCTGATTCGATAAATCTATTTTGGTTGGTATCTTTATACGTTGTTTTCTCCATATAGACACAACCTTCTATTTTATCCTGTTAGAACCATATAAAGAACACAATTTTCAGTAAAAGACTAGCGCGTATAGTTTTCCCAAATGTAAATATTTAGAGAAAAGTTCAAACAATGTTGTTTTACAAGAGTAATATCTTAGATTTATGAGATCCGCTTGTGCGGTTGAATTTGTCAATTTGTCTAATTGTTTACTTTGCCTAATTCACATGTTAATTGCTATGAAGGGTTTATGCTGAATAATAAAACAAGTACGATCGAAACTATATGCTAGGTTAGTTGCAATTAATTTATCCTTCTATAAGAACAGAAACTGACGTATTAAACAAAGTGCCCTTTAAACGTACTGGTACCTTATTTATTAGTTAGTTTAGTAAGAACACAGAACTGACCTTCATCAATCCTGCTAAATCTCTCCTTATAGAAAGAGTCAAACAAACAATTTGAAAAGAATAGCAACTCAATTTTATAGCGTCCAAATGGCACGAATTTTTCTTAGAAACGGGAAGCAAAGTCACGTTTTCTAATAAAACATTTTCAGTCGTGCTTTCCTAAAAGCTGATCTTTAAAATTTATATCATTGTATCTCGTAAATGTTCTCCCTCATTTACTCTTACTTGGTTGACATGCCTTATATTAAAGGATTAACATTCCTTTTTCCATGTACGTAATTTAAACCTTTAAATTGCGTAGTTCTAGACTTCGTATTTAGTAATTAAACAGAATACGCTTTTGACAACTAATTCAAACGTTCCTAAGTTTGAATATCCAAGACTTACACGGAGTTTAACTAAGAAATCCTTAGAAGATGAGACTTAAAATAAATTCTATGCAAACGTTAATTACCTAGCGTTTCATCCTCGTTCTAATTAAATAGATGAAACAAACATTTTAATAATTAAATGGCCTAAAAAAATTTTAATAACAATTGTAATTATACAAACGAAAACAATTTAAACAAAATAATCGAAACAGAAAATTCTTATTTAAAAGTCGACGTCGTTTTGTAAAAATGTAACAGAAGTAAAATAAATTCTGCTTAAGCTTCCTCCTTTCGTTGTGCCCAGTAATCGTAAATAATCTATGTTAATGCTCTAAGCGCCTTGCGAAAATCAGATTTTACAGATAAGGAGCATATTTTCACGACTTTCCAAATCCGTAACATGCAAAAGGTTTTTATTAGTGAAAATATTTTTCCAGATCCAAAAGGAAAGTTTTGTAGAAGTATTTTACTGACAATGTGATTTTTCTAATTTTGCCGTTTTTGTGTTTTAATGCTCGTTCCAAACTTGATTAAACAAGTTATTGTCCAATCTGAATACTATAAAAATATGAAAACGGTCGGTGATATGTATGTAACGCCCACTTTGTCGTGTACATACAGCTCGCAGTTACTATGGTAACCTTATCGATTACTAATACAGCAGTTCAACGAAGAATCTTTCGTTTTCTCTTTTGTCGTCCTCAGACGATTGTCTGGATCTAATCTAATTAGCTTTTATTCAAATTTTTTAATAAAAATCTATTTCAAAAAGAAGGAAAGATTAAATCATAGTCAGAAAGGAAAGATTAAGTCAAATTCAGAAAGGAAAGATAATGTTTAGTAGTCATTCTCTTTACCTGATATCCAAGTTCCGTTAAATTTTGCAGGCGGAGGAAGTTTTCCTAAAACTTCTTCCAGGGTTGGTTTTCTTCCTTTCACTCTCGGTCCTTCTTCTGGAGGAGATACGAGAACGATACTGAACACAATGAGTCCTAAAACGGCTACGATAACTAAAAGGGCTATGAAGATACCACGCCAGTTTCTTTCGTTTGGTGAACTGACAACAAGTTCCTGCAAGAAGAAAGGTTCAATTAATTATTTTCATCAAAATAAATAATAATGTAGAATCTTAAGATTGTTCCATATTAGTTACTTAATAGAATATTTATGTTAAAAAAATAGTAAAAAATTAGAAATTTTAAATTTGTTTTAGAGAATAGGGGAGTTATACTACAAACCCTTTCGTTCTATATGTAATAATAAGCGAGGTATTCGAGAAACACGTCGAAAATAGGACATGCCGTACAAGTAAACCAATTGAATTAATCTAAGCGGCTTAACTAAATCCAAACTGAATTAGTAATACTGTTCGTATAATTTTCTAGGTACACACGTAATGTTAATGTATATCTACTATTTACAGAGTACATGTATGAATGCAGACATACACTGTTCATTGATAATTGAAATGAAACTCCGTAGAACTGACATGAGTGCTGCTAAATGGAAAGATAAGTAGGGGAAGCACAAAGAGAAATAAACATTAATCTTAGAATGTCAAAATATTTATCAAAGTAATATCTAACTATTTGCTTTGAACGACTAAAACGTCTCTGATAGTTATCCAAGTATCTGTGTTTACAGAAGAGTGCGATTTTGCTTGAGAATGTTACATCCTACGAGAAAGGTATACAAACGTGTTTTAATGCCTTTTCTTGTCAAATTGTCACTATAGACTCTAAGAACTAAATAATCGTTTTAACCGTATATATCCCTAATAAAAAAGAATGTTTACTCTCTTCCTGAATTATTACCTTCAGCAGAGGTTACTATTCAAAAAGGTTTGTAAAAAGTAGACATTCTAATTAAAGTAATAACTAGCAAAAAATCGATCCATTAAAAGAAACAAAAAATTCCGATTTAAACCATAACACGCTGCATTTATAAGGTTGCTACCAAGCTGAGCAATCAACGCTCTAGGTTCATGTTTGGAAAGGCCAGAGTTTGAATACTCAATGCGACCGCCCTCACTAAGATTTTTTTTCAGATGAATCTGAAACAGAAATCTTCCAGGTTTTGATTACCGCTTATCACATCCTTGATTTAGAAGAAGCCTCCAAGTTTCCAAAGTAATCCGACCCCACCTTAAATCTAATGAAACGCAATTATCTTCCTTTCAATATGGCACAACACGGTGCCTGTCTAATAAGTGTCTTTCATTCTCAACTAGTAATCTTTGGAGTTAAGTCTTTTCCTTGGTTTCCATCTCCAAAACCAAGATTTTATTTTTTCTTTTTTGGCTATCTTGTTATGAAATCTTAAAATCTACATTTTGACGTCTCTTCCTTTACCAGTTACGAGATGGAAGGTAAGTTTTCTAGAGATCATATACTCAAGAATATTCGTCCTGATAGTTAACGTAGTTAAAAAGACAAACGCGTAGGTCAAAAAACCTCGATTTTGACATTATGGTCTTCTGGATTTTCATTCCTATTTGGTTATCATATAAAATCTCATTGCAGGTGTTTGATTTCTCAAATGCTCTATGAAACAACAAGACTTCTCGACTGTTTTACAACCTTTATTCCCAAGGGCAGAATTTAACTCAAAAAAAACTGTATTAATAGCCACAGTAGAGGAAGTAACAAAGCAAATCACAACATCCAAAACTAAGAGAAATAATGCAACGAATGAATCTTCCATTTATAATTAATTTCGTTAATGTGATATACCAGGTGTATACCTATGAAATGAGACTTTCAGCTATTAGACCACAGATGTCGCTAGGAGTATTTTTAAACTGTCCCAAATGTCTTATTTTTTTCGTCTGTCATCTGTCAACAATATTCAATTCATTGTTTGTGATGTTTCATACAACAACGCATTTTTTTCGCTCTTAAACATGTCGAATTTCGTGCCTTCAAACTACGATTTGCGGACATCGTTGATTTTCTGTTATCAATTGAAGAAAAACGCTTCTCAAGCTCATTAAATGCTTATAGAAGCTTGCGGTGGACATGCTCTAAGCAGAGCACAGTGCTTCAGGTAGTTTGAAAAATTCCGAAGTGGTGATTTTAGCGTGGAGAACGAGGAACGTGGCCGGCCACCGAAAAAGTTTGAGGACACCGAATTGCAAGCATTGTTGAATGAAGATGATGGTCAAACGCAAGAAATGATGGCAGAGCAGTTGGGAGTGACCCAAAAAACCATTTGCAAACGTTTGAAAGACATGGGCATGATTTTAAAGGTCGGAAGATGGGTGCCGCATGAACTGACTGAAAGGCAGCAAGAGAACCGAAAAACCACTTGTGAAATGCTGCTCTCCCGGTTCAAAAGGAAGTCTTTTTTGCATCGAATCGTTACGGGTGATGAAAAATGGGTGTATTTCTCCAATCTCAAGCGTCAACGATCGTATGGTCCGCCCGCCACAAGCCAAAATCAACGGCCAAACCAAATCGCTTCGGCCGCAAGGCAATGCTGTGTGTTTTCTGGGATCAGCATGGTATGATTTGGTACGAGCTATTAAAACCAGGTGAAACAGTTGACGGTGCACGCTACCAACGACAATTGGCCGATTTGAACAGCGCTATACACCGAAAACGCCCAGAATATGCCGATCGGCGTCACAAAGTAATTTTTCTTGATGACAATGCACCACCACATCGAACAAGAGCGACCCGGGAATTGGTGGAGACGTACGATTGGGAACCGCTGGTGCATGCGGCTTACTCACCAGACTTGGCGCCTTCCGATTATCATTTGTTTGAATCGATGGGCCACGCACTTTCCGAGCAGCGCTTCAATTCTCACGAAGAAGCCAAAAATGGCTCGATGATTGGTTTGCGGCCAAAGACGGCCAATTTTTTTGGCGCGGCATTCACAAATTGCCTGAGAGATGGGTAAAATGTGTCGCTAGCGATGGCTATTATTTTGAAGATTAAATTTGTAACCATTTTTTGTTAATAAACGTTTAAAATTGAAAAAAAAAAGTCTCATTTCATAGGTATACACCTATGTAATGTATCATCTCCCCAGTTGTTGTTAAAAATGGGCGGCCATAGACTACAAAAGGACATTTCTTCTAACGAAGAACAAAAATTGGATTTTGGCAAGACCTGCTAAAATCAAGATTTGGGGTATAGATAATAAAAGTCAAATCTAGAAAATATCCTAACCACAGCACAATTTGTTCCTAAAACTTCAAAACGTCAGTTTAGAAACTTTTAGACTTTAAATTTGCAAAACTTGTTTTGTAAAATGTTTCGTTCTTATCTGAAGAAAAAAGTAGAAACTGATCGTAACGATCCCTTTGAAGTTACGTAGAATGTTATCTTTTGATGATGATTTTGGTAAAAGTCTGATTAACTTTAAATAAATAGTTAAATCCGATAGCTTGTTTTCCTCCTGAGCGACCTAAGACTGCTGTTGTTGCCTATGGTCTATCATTTTTATTATTATCAAAGTGACAACATAGATGGGTTTTCTTTATATTGACAGCTTTTTCATGCTGATTGAAATAGCATAATACACAACATGTGCTTAAAAAACTACAACTACAAAACGGCATTTATTCGTTTACTAACTGTAGACCATTGCAAAAACAAGCTTTTCAATAAACGAGTTCTATTTTTCTTATAAAAGTATATAATTGTAAATGAAGATGTTTAGTTGACATTGTAAAGTTTGACAATTAAAAACTAACGTCTAATGACATAATACAAGTTGATATAATAGACTTAAGTCACTACAGCCACTCGAGACTTATAGGTCTTTTGACCATCCAGTATGTATGCTGAGAAAGTTATGCTCTAACTAAAGGAGATTCACAATTGTTCATGATAGAACAGTGATATTGTCTCCAGAAGTGAATCTAGAGAAATCTTATTCCTCAAAATACTACAAGCAAAGTAACCTGTATAGGTTTCCGATGGTACTTTGTAAAATACCAAATGTGCCTTTTACACTTTCCACTGAACCAGCACAACAGCCGTTATAACAAGGTAATATGCTCAAAATATATGGAATTTGCTTCCAGTTGTGTAACCCGAAACAGACCTTATTTTGTCTTTATTAAAAAAACTATGTAATAAATATCACGCAATCAGAAATTTGCGTCATTGCATGTTCTATGAAACTAGAAAGAGAGAAGAGTTCTTTCGCGTAACGTATTTTTGTGTAAACATAAAATACAGGTAAATACATAAATTACATTTACATCCAATTTTACTCAGTTGTTTGACATTTAACGTTTTATCATTTTTTATAATTTGGAACTGAATTGTAATTTAAATTGTTTCAGTGTTTTAATTAACGAAAAATACGAAAGGCCACAGATTATCCGAGACATAGCTTCAACTGCGCCCCGTTAGCTTTGCACCCGTCGAGCTGCCGACAGCCCTCTACGGGCCTAATGGGAATATGAATTAAATGTGGCTTTCGTTTCGTGAAATTTGCCTGAATTCAGCAGAAAAGTTAGAATTCGTCCAATTTTTTTACTTTTTCATACTACACTTTGAGATATTGATGATGAAATATTATAAGTCACAAACAGTAGTAGTATGTACAAATCCATTCTGGAAGAAACTTTAATATTATTCAAAACTACTGAAAAGTCATTAGTTGGTGCTCATAATATCGACAGCATGTAGTAACTAAGGAGCAAAATGGAAACTAAATATTTATGATACTAAAAAGCTATTTACGTACATAGTCAAATATGCAAACTTGATTAAAAAAAATTTAAACGTTTACTTTTACGTTTATGATTTGCGTTAATTAGCAAGTACAAAAATACTAATCAAGTTAAAACAAAAATTATAGTACATCAGGGTTATTTTACGTGATTAAATTAAAAGGAGAAACATGAAATTTAATTAAGGCTAAGAAGGTACTAACATAGTAAACCTATTTGGTGTACAGAATAATAATGGAATATTAAGTAACTTAACTGATTACGTAACTTGAATACCATTAAATAAAGGCGTAAAGTTATGAATCATTGCATTTGTTAGTTAAGTTTGTTATTGTACTGCTATCAGTGAGTCATTAAAGCTCATTATGAATCTTGCATAATTACAATTTGCAAAATTTAATAACATTTTTGTTACGTTAGAAGTTAGATGATGATATGATAAATTATAAGATAATTTTACTTGCTGTCGTCTCCCCGCGGTTCAATTTTCAGCATCGTTGTAATATAACCCACATATTCTCACGCCTTTGTTGAAAATGATATAAAACAGAAATTTAATGTGAACGTGGGACAGGCATTTAATTGTATATTTTCCATAACGATTCAGCCCACAAAATTTCATTTTAAAACGCACAGTAAAACAAAGTTTTAAAAATTATGGTAACATGCAGAGGGGGACAAATGAGCCAGCTTGGTTTTTTAAACCTTTAGTTCGAAAGAGAAAAAATTTGACAGTGTTTCAAGTCAGAGTTGCTGATTTTGATAAATGAGTTGTTTTTTCTGCGAATTTTCTTTTGGGTAAGCTCTTATGCAGTGGGATGAAGGAATATCTTTTGTTATTTTCTTTTCTGTCTGTTAAATCCTATGAAAAATGTGTCTTTGACTGAGTGGATTCGTTTCTTTCATTAGAGAATTGTACGAGTAGATGGAACACTTTTGATGATTATTTGATAGTTAAACATGGAGGTTTTTGTACTTTTAAAAGCGCGCAACTTTTGTTTATTTCTAACTGTCTTTTATATCTCTGTACCTGATACTTTTGATTTAAAAATGAAAAAGTATTGTTCGCAACTTAACTATGCATTTTTACGTTTTCTTTATATTGTTTTGCTTCATATCTATAGAAAGCACATTTTGTATAACTGAAATGATGAGAATGATCTTGCGTTGTTAATAACTGTAACTACAACCACAGAGAAGCCATATTTGCAGTGGTTTCAAAACATGCGGATTGGATTGCACAGAGTTTCATCGACTTTTTGAGGTATAACGCTTGTTGAACTTCAGAAACCTCTTAAGTTCTGACAAGTAAGTGGCATGCAATTTTTGCAACTCAACATTCTTATAAACGAACAGTTTGTAATACGAGTAAACATCATTATAAATTCGACCTAATAAGTCTTACATGTTTACAAAAACTACAAAGATTTCGAGACTCCCCAAGTTGTTTAATTTACAAAACTCAGTACAGTCCAATAAACTTAAAAAAGTTATAAAGATAAATGTTCTTAGTATTTGAGTACTTATGTCTTTAAGAGTGTTAAATACTAAATACAAATTTCTATTGAAGGTTAGAATTACCAATGGTATCAATGTTTGAAGTGAAATAGCTTCATCTATTTCGACAGACTTTCCTTAATAAAATCAATAAGTAATTTTATAGGCTGGTCTCCAAATTACCTATATTTACGGAATAACACTAACGGATAAACTAAAAGTGTCTTTACACGGAAACGCTTGTAAATAGTGCATTTCAAAACACGCTGTTCTTCAGACAGCTTGAATGAAACGAGGGATTGTGAAGAAGCAATGATACTTATCTGGTCACAATTAATCCTTCTAATAAAACCAAGTTAGTCTTATTAGATAAACAAAGCCTACCCAAAACAGCTTATTTTCTGACATTTGTTTTATAACGACATTCTGGATGGTATTCTGAAAGAGCAATCTGCTCAAAAACATCTAATTGAAGATAAGGTCCTGAAGGTATCTGCAGCGCTCTAGTTGTCCAAACACAGTTACAGTGCAGCTTGAAAATTGGTTGTATTTAGAGTAATGTATGAAATAAGCACTGCTAATATCAACTGTATTTGCATTATTGCGTTGTTTCCCAATTATAGTATTATAAGGTTTTATATCAATTACCCCATATAGCTCAGGGTGCAATATTTACAAACATGTGGGTTTGATTTCTCTTCCAGCCTGGGTGATCAATTACTCTGCTACAGCTAAAAATGTACTACGTGGCCTTCTTTAATTATGTACGAGTTCTTCTTAATTGTATTTAACAACTATTCATGCGTTATCAATGCAGCGATCTTCGTCCCAAACGCGCTTCACAATTCTAGATTTTCCAGTTTCTTCCTTGTTTGAAATCTAATCCGTAGAAGTATTCTGTATGTTTCTATTATATATGCCCATAATAGAGTTTTTGAGTCTAGGCATTTTTTAGTTCTCGTGATTTGAGACTAATGTTTGTTGATTCCCGAGAATTCCCAAAAATTCAAGACAATTTTAAACTGGTCACGGTTAGTTCTGTCAATTTTACTTAACTTCTATGATGTTTCCAAGCTTCATCAGGTTGATTCATTACTACAGTCATATTAAAGTTAAAAAACTTTATATTCATAAGTAATTAATTCAACTATAACAACCATAATAATTTAATAATAACGCGGTAGGACAACCTGTGGCCCGGCTATTCTTTAGCGATGACATTACGGTCACTCGATGTTTCTGTGGCAGCCGTAAGAAGATTGCTTCAAGAAATGAAAGTTTTAAAGCCCGGTTGCATAGAATGTACTTAATAAAATGATCAAGCTAATCACAGGATTAGACAATCTGATTGGATAATTTTGAATTGACATTAGAACCTTACTACGTCTAATCGGTATATCGCATTATGAACTTAAGTATTTGATTAAATATGCTTTATGCAACCGGGCCTAAAATCATCAAGTCAGGAGTACGTTAGTAAAACGTAATCACCTCTTGATACCGTTTAGCTCGGTTTAGCTGTTGCCGTTGTATTTGCTTCTTGCATGAACATGACGGATTAGCTGTTCTGCCACTTAACTTTGCACAAACAAAGAAAAAAGTCTTTCAGACTTCTGGATATCAATTAATAAATTTCACAGTTTGATTAACTATGCACTTTAAGAAATGATTAATTACTTATATGAGAAATTGCAGTACAAAAATTTCATTATCTTTTGTAAAATGACATAAATCAGCTGAGGTGTTACGTTAATCCTAAATTGCGTCTACGGGATTCGCTAAAATATAGAAAGCTTAGCGTCCGTCGGCAAGGTTCCTCAAACCTGCAAAAACCTATGATCCTTACTCTTCAGTCTCGACAGTAAACAGCGTTTTCATATCTTTTAATATTTAGAAGAAAGCTCAAGTCTCGAGCTAATATACACAAGACAACACTTTCTTAGGAATTATCGTATCAGAAATTTTAATTCTGTCGTAGTCAAATGATATAGTATTATAAACCCAGTTCTTCATCTTCATCTTTTTACACGTTATTGAATTTGGTTTTGGTGATTATCTTCCTCAGCGTTTGAGAAGATAAAACTAAATTGTACAGCCCTGTAATATAAATTATACAGTTCAAAGTCAGAAGCTTCGGTAGCTCTGATAGTTACGCATCCGACTATCAACCCAATGGTTGCGGGTTCAATTCTCAACCGAAGTTCTTTTTCAGATTTTTCACGCGGAAAAAATCTGAAAAAGGATGCCGTCTTCTGGGAAGGATGTAAAGCACTTTAAAAATACCTACCGGGGTTAGAAAACTTTGGATTCGGCTAAATTCTAGTTGGCCGCAAAGTGACCATAGCAGTTGAAGCCACAAGCTCCAAGGGAACCGCGACTTGAAGTCTCAGACACAAAACAACAACAACAACACAACAGTTCAAAGTAATAAAACACAGTTCCTATGCGCTGTTTGTCTGATACGTTTAGATTCAAAAACAATAACAGTCTCTACGGGTACAATTTCATGCTTCAGGATATTACACAAAAGTATATTAAGTGGATACGTGGATTAGTCTGATGTGTATTAGGAATCTAAGCATCATTATTATCTTTATCTTGACCAGATAGGCATAGGAGGTGAGTCTAATTGTAAGATAATAAACAACAATAATTTACCGAAACTTAGGTAAGCAAAAATTTCCAAATGCTTCTGCTAGGTTTTTTCAAAGTTATGCTCAATTCAAAAGGTACTAGCTATGCATCGATATTCTTAACCATGATTCGCTAAAGAACCCAAAATATCTAAACACTGATACTTAATACGACAGGACTCTGGGTCACTTTCATTTGTACCAAGAACAAGCACGATACGCGTTACTGAGGTACAAACAATTACGACAATGAAGACAAAGTAATTAAAGATAATCACCAATCAACAGATAGCACTAAATTTTGTAAATATAACGGAAAACTAGCTAACAACAGATATGTCGACTTTACAACTTTCAGGCTGTTTTTGACGACGACGTGTTGCAACAGTGTTGCTCATTATCGGGTTTTATTTTTATTTATTTATACACAAAAGATAGAAAATGCCTACACACCAATCATTGGTAGTTGGTGAGCCTACCTTCTAACAAACAAGACTTAAGAAGTTAAGGAGTGATCCATACAATTTGTGTCCTCGGTTATCCATTTAAATTATATCTTTAACAGTAGTTAAAATGGATAAGATTTCATACAACTTATAGTGATTTACTTCCGCTACTAAATCTAGAAATTGATTTTGAAATTCAACAAAAGCATGCAGAATATAATATTCAGATACCACTACTGTCCTGACAAGCAAAAAGGCCGTCTAGAAAATCTAAAAATCATAGTTGTGAAGTTAGAACTTTCTTTCTTGGCATCCAAATAGATTTTAGTGCAAAGAATTGTTTTATTTGGTTTTCGAATTAGAACCTTATTGCTTAGCAGGACAGTTTGATTCTTCTATCATTCCTAAAGTAGCTTTCGATCAAAAAGCCAACAGAGGACACAAATTTTCAAATCATTCGTTATATTGTTTTATGATTTATGTTTATTCTTTCTGGTGGAAAAATTAGGTCAGCAATTATTTTTGATGTCTACTACGCTTTTCAAAAATTCATGAAATAAAAATCCTTTACGAGGCGAGACTCAAGAAAATGAAAAGTTGAAAAATAAGGACCACCCTGATAGGCACACTGTAAGTCAGCATAGTAAATGGCTTTTAAGCGAGAAAAGTTAATAAACTGCTCTAATTCTTGTCCGAAACAGTTCTAGAAGAGACATTTCTATTAAGAATGCTATAGAGATCAATACCAAGTACGTTTTTGAATTTAAAAATATCGCTGTTTCATATGCTGTAAACTTAAGAATGATAATTTACCCAGCTTGTATTTGATTTGGATTTTTTTTGTGTCATTCATTTAGGATCACTCTGTATATTGTTTATTTGTTTTTGTTAAATATGATCTCTGTTTAATAAATTTGTTCAGAAAACTGCGTGTTTACCTTTGAGGGACTCTATTAGCGTAAAAATAGTAAGTTATTTTAAGGCTTCTGAACTAATAATTTACATCAAACCTTTCATATTAACATCAACATGAAAACATCCTTAAGAATTAAAAATAAAATAGAAAAATAAATAAGGTCGATAATGTCGACGTCACTAATATTACAGACATATTATTAATAGAATATCAGTTCTCTAGTTTTATTATGTTTATAAATAAAATGTAATTTGAAAATAAACCATTAACTTGATAGATTATTGGAAAATTCAATTTCAATCAAAATGAAATGATAACTAATTACTTACCAAATGTACTGCTCGAGATCTACGTATCTCCATTTAGCAAATTATTCTTTTTAACTAAGAATATTTTTTAGAATTGATCTTAGATTAATAACGTAATGAGTTTGTTGTTATTTAAGTAATGGGCAAAATTGAAATATTTCTTAAACTTTGCAAAAATTATAATAATAAATTAAATATAAATTATAGTGTCAAATCAATATTTCTGTCTTATTAGTACGCTTCTATTTTAAATTGCTGTTGTTGGAGGTAACCTATTTTATTGCGGCAATAAAGCTATTAAGAAGCCAAAAACCAATATTGTGTAATTAAAGTATTACAATTTTAAATTATCTTTTACATTATAAACAAAAAAAGTCAAATTAAAACTTTTCGCAAGCTTTTTATATCAAAATAAAAATAAATCTGCCTGTATGTGTATCCTTTTGTTTTGAAAAGGCAACAGTTTTTACTCTGGTTTTGTAAACACAGACTATAGGAGATACGTTTCAAAATAATTAGAATAAATATGGAGAAAAATCATGCGTATTGGATTACAATGTAAAGTAACTACAACGCTCTTGTTAATTTCAAACAAGTCCCTAAAAGTTTTCAGTTTACAAAATGTACCTTAATTAGAGATCCCGAATAAAGTAACAAAATTGAGTTAAAATTAAATAAAGGTGAATTAAAAATTCTACCTCTTTATTCAGAGTTAGTTAAAGTCACTTTTATTAAGTAGTCTTTTAACAAAATTAAATATTAAATCTCGTATATAAACTTTAAATGAAATTCTTCACCTTGCATATAAAATTTTGTTGAAAAAAGAGAAGTTTCTGAAAGTCAAATCTTGAGTACTTGTAAAAGTGGGGGTTACCTACTTTAATGCAGAATATGTTCTGAATTAATCCGTCTTTATTTGAATGTAAATGAACAAATTATACCCAGATTTTGAATAAATGCATAGTAATAAACGTAGAGGGTTGGTATAGAACGACTTGAGCTTGCTTAAAGTGCTTTTGTGTAGAGGATTCATATTTCAACGGTAATTTATTTTAGGTTAAACGCAGATAACCCAGCGATTAATACATCCATTTTTCTTATTATAAAGGTTATTCTTCTGAGATTCTTTTTATTCTTCCTTTTACAAATTACAAGGCGTAATTTCAAAATTCCAGAAAAAATTTAAATGAAAATGTAAGAAATTCTTTCTGCTTATGAATATAACTATCAACGAATAAGAAGTAAAAGAATTTTCAGCAAAGCTTTTAACTTATGATCGCAATTAAGGAAATGTAATAATAAAGCATGCATACTGAAGTTTTATTGATTAATCTACTAGTGGCTGTTAGACTTCAATTTTGTGAACTGATTTATGGAATGCTAAGAATAGTTCTCATATTCTCGACCATAACCGGATATGTTCGAGAAACTCAATAATTTTGTTTAAGATGTCAGGTTTATTGCTCAGACAGTCGTGTAGACTCTGTGACAGATCGTGTTGAACACGTGCGTCGACATAAATGGCACAGTTAAACAAACTTGGCAATTCTCACACCTTGGGATGCAATGTCTTGGTGTGTGGTGGGGCCTCGTTATAGCTACTTATTCTCTGCAATAGAAAGGAGGCTATGTTTATTTACTTACCGTAGATATTGATGTATTATTATCTGGTCGTTCGGTATACCAGTTTTACTGACCATTTGGTTTCTAGCTGTACCGATCTGATATTAGACTAAATTGATCGATTTATCATTGGTATAAAGGCAGCGGAATAGCACCAAAATATTCCTCACTAGGGCTTGCTTGATGTAATTACACTAGCCACGATTTTCTAGTTCGAGCCTGTAAGAGTGGACGACGATTCGGTGTTGATATAGACATAACGGAAAATTTGCCACGTAGCATAGCTTTTTAATGAATATGTTAACTGTATTATCTGTCGATTATGAATTGAACGCAGCCACAAAAAGAATCGACAAGCATGGTCTTTCTTAGAAGGAATTTCTTTAGGCAGTTTAAGTATCGTGAGAGTCATTGTAAAATATCATCATGTGAATAGCTTGGTGACATTAGGTTCACATGTTTATTCACATGTCTTTTGACTCCATTCGAGTAGAGAAAATGCATTTATTAATACTGACAATGACTCTTTAACTCCATGACTTGGAGGTGCCAAGAGGATAACGTTGAGCCGAACTCTATAACGTAATTTCGTGATCAGGTTTCCAAAGAATCTTGTGGCTATAGATTGAAAGCTAGAAAGATAGAAAGTTAGACATCACATTATCTAACATTAAGACGCGTAACAAAATCTTTCTAAATCCATTTTGAATCAATCTCCAAGAAGAGAATAGGATTACTATTTGTAATAGAAAAGTTATACGACATGAACGTGGGATCGTTTTGAAAAGGATCGGCAGAAATGCAAGCACAGCGTTTATTCATAGAGTGACATGTACCGACAGCCTTCTGTCGTTGTAACGAATGTGATAACTTGTCATAATGTTCCAACAGTACATTGATCGTCCAAAAACTGTACAGCTAATGTCTAAAAACAAATGATTCTTGCTCAAGATAATAACAAAATTAATTAATAAAAATTAAAGTGTGTTCTATTTCATAGATTTTAAGTTGTCTAACCTAATATCATCGGAAAACACCCTGTATATCAAACTCGTATTCTTCATTTTAAATTACTCTGGTTTGTAAACCACATATTGACAATTTACACTAGAATAAATTACGGTAAAATTTGCGAACATTGTAGCATCTGTTCAGATATTATTACATTCGAAAAAATACTTCCAGCGTTTTATCAAACAAAAAAGCGAAGATTAATTATCCCGGGAAGGAGATTCTTAATTAAACTTTGATTTATCGGCATTCATTCTCTGCCTTTCCAGCACTTCTTTCGATTGCCCGTTTTTGTCTTTTCTTTTTAATACGCTAATTTTATGCTTTATTAAATTGAAAATTTGAAAATATATTATCATTTTAATTAATTAGAAAAGAAAAATGAAATGCATTTTGCTGTACAAATTGTTATTGTAGTCAAAAATATCTCAGTATTTTACTAGAAAAACAAAAACAAAGATGTTTTGCAGAGGTTAGCTTGCTTCTAATGTATCTAGGGCATCCTTTTACATTAGGGAGCTTTTCTAGTGTTTTAAATAAATTCACTTTGAAAATCAGCTTTTTATTTATTGCAACTTTCCATACCCGCTTCTTAATATGAAAATCTCAATTCTAATTTGAATTCAATCTTCACGGAACAAATGAACAAAAAACTGATTACATGTCGAAACAACTATACTACAATATAAAAGACTCCGTGCTGTTTACAATGAAGTATTGATCAGGTACAACATACCGATATTTGTAATAATCTCCATTGTCAATCTGTGATGGATGATTATTCAGATTTTACATTAATCTTCAAAATGAGATGAAAAGCTTTTTGTAGTGACGCATGGGGTTCATTAAATTTTAGCAAAAATAGCATCTTAAAAGCTGTGTAAAAAATAACTGGTTGAAAATAGCTCGAGAACATATAATACGCACTGGATATACGACTTCATCATCAATTATCAAGGGTTTCATATCCTGTCCTTTTTATTTCTTTCTGATATTTATTTATGGCTCTGTTTTGTTACTACTCTTTTCCTGGAGATACTCGCATTCTACGGTGGTAAGCAAAATAAATTTGAAGGCAGGGATCGTTCATCTTTTTTTATTTCACCTACTTTTCCAGGAAGACGTATGGGCAATTTTCGTTGAAAAATGGACAATATCCGATATTGCACGACATTGTTTACTGTCTTTAACGCTTGTGATTTAAAATAACCTGTATTTTATCCAACCCATAAAACATGTATTGTTCTTACTAAGATTGTTAGAATTTTTGAATGGGTGATATCGTAAAGTTATTTTTACGTAGATTTACTCTTTTTGTAAATAAAGATCGATCATTACTGTCAGCATTCTGATGAAATTAACGCGAAAACGTGTTTATTTATTTAGGAAATTCGTGGTAAATTTTGAGGTACAACCATAAATTATATTGCATTTTCTGAAAAAAAAACAAAAAGGTGATTAATCTGTCAGATATAAATCTAAAACTAGAGTTATTTGATAAAAAAAATTTCAAAAAAAGTTCCTAGGCGTGCTCTTTGAAATGTCAAGTTATAAAGAAAATTGGAGAAAATGTTAAGCCCACTTAATATGTGAAATTGGATATTTAATGTTGCAGATAGCCTGACATTCCGCTTCCGTATAGTACGTTCGAGTATCGAGAATAAAACCTAAAGCGGATTGGACGCTCACAGCTGAGACCGCCCATCATCTATCGCGGATCGCAAAACGAAAAACAACTAAGAAGTTCATGGAAAGGACAAATTGTCAAATGATCCTATTTAATAATTTCTTTTTTTCAAACATTCAACCAAAAGGTCATACCGACGCGATATTGTAAGTATCTCTTTTGACTAGCCTAATAGCAAGTTTTCTAAAATTGGACAATGTGAGAGAAAAACAATAGGCTGTATATCTTAACAATATGTAAACTAACTAACAAAGTTCCCTATAAATGAATTAATGCAAATGATGCTAATAATATTGTCATCTAAATAGCGAAAATTAGCCCTGTCCTAATTTGGAGGTTATGTATGAGTTCCAATCGGCGGAATTACCATTTAAAAAGTTATTTTGATAAGAAGATTTAAAATGTTTAAGGGCCGAAAATTAAACTCTGCTTCAATAGCAGGTACATTGTGTGGTCCTTATTTTACAACTATCTATTTTCTTGAGTCTCATCCCCTAGAGTTATTTCATTTCAAGAAAAAGTAATCAGAAATATTTTTCTGAAAGCTTTTCAATATCAGGTGCCACAAAAGCTCCAAAATCTCACCTTGAAATGAGCAATTTCTACTGTCTCAAAATTAGTAGTACATATCAAAAATAACTTCGTACATAATTTATCTATTATGAAAGAATAAAAATTGTCATAGGGTAATAAACCAAAACTATAATGGCACAATCCGTGGGCAAATTGATGGTGTAACAATTCTTTTCTATGTCAATTCGCTTGAGAGCTATGGCGGCTCAATAATGATCTCAAATTATCACATTTCCCCAGAAAAGTTACTGACTTTTACTATAGAACGAAATTATGTAAATTCTGTTTAATTTAGTTATTGGAAAAGCTTCCGTCTTGAGCACTCCCCCGCGTCTTTTTTAATAGTACATTTCTTTTTACCCATAGCTTTGTTATTTAAAAAAACGTTTCACAAAATATTTTTGGCTGTTTCATTTTTTTCGATTAGAGCGATAGTTTTTTGAGAAATTAACAATGTTAACACAGTTAGCCATGTTTGAAAAATACGCAGAAATTGAGGTGGTGTATATCTTTACTATTAATAACTATTAAGGGCTACTTTTATATCTAATTGTTTGATTTCTTCAAAGTACCTCTTTTATGTTGCCTAATCACTTTTAAATATTCCTTCAGTTTTTGCTCTTGATTTATTAATTCCACGAATACATTCTGAAGGGCCTTGTTTTTGGCTTCTGAGGTAGCAAGAACTGTCGTCTTCTTTAATACAGATTGTTTAATGCATTCGCATGGGTTTTAGCAAATGAATCGTTTAATTGGTATTGAAACTTTTCAAGACTTTTTCTTGAGTCGGACTGATATTCGTATTTTCTTTCAGAAAATAGATGTTTCTTTAATTATAAAACAATGTAGTACCTACGTATGTACTTGCTTTTACAAAATGTAAATGTCGAAGAAAATGCCACAGCCCTGCTGATGCCATTATAACGTAACACACTAACGTTACGCTCTGTACTTTTATCTACTAATTTTCATTTAGTAGACTGTGCTGTGCCACTGCACAAACTGTGATGTAGATAATAATCGTGCTCTTGGGTCATCATTCTTTAATCACGAAAAAAACTATTAAAACAAATTTTAAAGTATAAAACAATCCGTCAAAATGTTCCCTTGTTTTGGTTGACCAAAGCAATTAAAATATCAGTGTTTCAAAAATAACGGCGCATTATCTATAAAAAATATCTAAAGCATGCCTTATAGTATTCATGCTTTACAACCCGCTTGCGGCACAGGAAGATGCTGATCAATTGGGCTCAAATCTTTCTGTACAAGGATCAACCTAAGTGAGTTTTTAATTGACCTACTCAAATGAACATGGAAACGTCAGAATTAAGTTATTTAACTTTACAAAAAAATGAAGTACTCGTAGTGGTATACTATGATTAAATTATCACTGTTAGTTGAAAAGTTTATCGGAAAAAAGTAAATTCTTTTGCAACCATTTAATTTAAAAACCGTGGATTTCCATATTATGAAAACAAACTGATTAAATTTCAGTTAGTTAACTTTTAACTTTAGCTTACGACGTTTTCACACAAAATGCACCCGAAAATTCAGTTTGAAAACTTTCTTGCTAGCAACGAACTTTCCCAGATGATTGCTTTTTTTTCATTAAAATGCAATTAAGGCAACAATAGCACAGAAACTAAAGTATTTTATTTTAGATAATGGACGACATATCTATTCTAAAGAACTTTTGGTAAGTTGTTAGTGCATAATTTATAAAAGAATTCAATTATTCCTATTACACAACAGTCAAAAGTAAAATATAATTTCGAATAATTCAGATTTTTTGTGACAATCAAAAAACGCTCTTTTCCGAAGTTTGTTTTGAGATAAATGGCATTAACGATGGTGGTTAAAGTTACAGCACGCTGTTGAAGATGAAATGTCATTTCTATTGTTTTTGCCTAACTTTTTGTTGTAACCCGTAATGAAACACAATAAGCAGAGTTTAGTTGCACGATCATCAAACTGCTAAAAGTAGCAAGTCCGCACCATTAATTCTTATTCTGCTCTTTATTTTTGTTCAACGTAATATTTTCTCAGAATTAGTACATTAATAGGAAGATCTGACACAGTTTTAAAGTTGTCGTCACAATGCTAACTGATATTACTCCAAAAGCTCAAAATGTACGGTTTTTGTTCTATTATTAGACACTTTCGCATTTAGATTTTCTACAAAATCTTCAATTTTCTCTTATAAAAGTACAAGTTAGCGCTGCTCTTCCAGCGTTGCTCAAGTAGTTTTGTAACCTTCCTATTGGTTAGCAATGCGGTATAAGTAAGTAAGAGAAGTAAGATCACATATAATTACTAATCAGCTATGTAAGTAATGCAATTCAATATCATTTAAAGTAAATCCTTTAGTTAAGATAAATTTAAACTACAATGTAATTTCTTTCTCATTTGTTTTTCATCGTGAAAGTTTTATTTACATTTTTAAATCAATTTGCTTTGTAAAACTCACCAACATTCGCCCTAGCGATATTAACTGTCACATTAATACCAACTGTGAAAGCTGGGTTTCCTGAAATAGTCAGCGCAGTATGGCTTTTACTCTTCAATGAAAACCCGATACTTCATTAAATGCAAATAATTAATTACATTTGTTAAAACAAAAAATAACGAAAACAAAGAAAGACAATACCAATAATTGTAATAAGCTTGTAAACATTAACGTGATATTTGACATTCATATCAATTTAAAAATGTCTAATTGCCCTAGAGATAATGAAAAACTATTATAGCTTGCTTTTGCTTTGGCATATAATATCGTATTAAAGAAAGTCTTGCTAACAAGCGTGTAGGACTGTCAATTCTGAGTTTCTAATATCACTTTTGATTACTCTTTCCGATTTAAAAAAATTTGAAGGATTTGGCAGCACCAAAATTCAAACGAGTATTTACATAATGGAAAGCACATACGGAAGTGAGAAGTGCTCAATAAATTTTGATTAATGGTGAACACATCATCTTTGTAGAATGTGGCCCTAGTCTCTTAGGTAAGTTAAGCTTATCTTGTACATTGAATGTAATCCCAATTGCGTTGTAAGGTTGTCGAGTTGTTTTAATGCTTTTGGGTATTAACATGTGGTAATAAACTTTGATGTTCTCATCAAGATGCATGAGTTTATTAGTGGGTAAGGTTATGAATGAAATATAGTGATGAAATAATAATTGCTGTGTATCTGAGGTCTGGAAATTTTTACAGTAGATATGCGTCATTCTGTTTTAGTCAGGTATTGAATTCCAAAGGGATTAAAGGCTGAACACGCCAAAAATTGAACACGACTAAGAACTTACGAAGATAAGAGATATAGATTGTTTTCCATTTTGACAAAATATATCTAGAAGCCATAGGAACAATATATTATAGGATTTTCTTGTTGCTCATTTTACACGAACACACTAAAAAATTCTCTAATGAGTTACAGAGAACTGTTTGTTCCGTTTTAAACAAGTCTCGATACCGTTTAACAGTGGAAAGGAAGCTAGGAAGCAGAGGAAGACAAAGGGTGAAGGATAAAAAGAAGTAAAAACGCGTACTACTACTAATTTTAAAGTTTTAGCGTGTACAACCTTTAATATGACAGAAGGCTTACGGAGTTTATAGCATCAATGCATATAAAATATGTTCTGGATGCTTTTCCAAATGGAGATGCAACCGGATAGAGCGCAATATAAACTCAACTCAACTTTCATGGATTTCTAACGTTCATTTATGAAAGTATTCAGATTTTCTTAATGTCAATGTAGCTCAATCTAGAGTTGATGAGATATCGAGACTTATCATTTTTAGACACCTAATGCCTTAGAAAAAACACTATTCTAAATTCTAGAAATTGGAGGAGATATTTTCAAACATCTGTCCAAAAAGCAAAACAATTGAAAATTAATGCTGGACTGTTTTTTTGCCGTCTTTAGTTGGAAGACATATCTTCTTCCATCTTTCTCATATTTTCCATTTTATTATTCAAACTGTTCTTGCTCATTAGAATAGAGATCGTCTCTTTCTGGTCTTATAGAGTACTAACTAATGAGAGTTAGACTGGAAGAGGAAAGAAAAAATTAAAAAAGGGTTTGATTAAAATTTTTAATTCTTCTTACGTGCTAGGCTTCTAGTAGGCGAAGAACTTCAAAGAAAGTTTTGAGTTTTTCTTGAGATCAGATATTTTTCGTATCTTATCCCTAATTTTTGAAATAATCGTCTAAGGTAAAAATCAATGCATATTTCAGGTTCATACAAGAAAGTGTTTCTTAATACAAAGATTACCATGTAATTAAATTGTAATGCTGTTGTTGACTGACGGGGTGGAAATTAACTAATGATAATGCCGCGTCGGTCTGTTACATAGTTTTTAGTGTCTAGCTTTGGGTCTGAAATCATCTCTGAACACCTGTAGATTAGTAGATTAGACATCAGCAAGTCGTCACTCTTCCTTTCAAAGGAAAACTAATGTTTTCAGGTTTGTTTAAATAAAAATCCTGATTGACTTAATTTTTATCGCGCCTAATGAATATTTTATTATTCTATTTGTTGATTTACAAGGTAAAATTGTGAAGGTAGTCAATAATATTTTATTACGACGTATACAGAAATGATTGAAACAATAACACGAAAACCATGTTAATTAGGATGGAATTACACCAAAAGGATAAAATCAAGGAAATGAGTATCTGTATTAAAAGGAAATGTCTGTAAAACCAAAAGAAAACATTGAAGGGAATGGTAATAAGAATGGGAGAGAAAATGGAAGTTAACCTAAAACAAACGTAAAGATATCACCGGAGATAGATAAACTGAAAGGAAATTTTCCGGAAACCCCTGCAAATTTAATCCAACACCTAATACCTGACTGTAAACAGCAAAAGGATTACGGCATGATACGATCCTTTTTATTATTCATTTGACGTCTACTTTTCCTGTCTTATACGAGCTGGCTATAAGGATAAACATTGGTTGTTATTCTACAGCAAAAGAATTACGTTTTTTCTCCTTTTTTTGTTCTAATTTTTTTCAGCGTAATAGAGGATTAGAAAGGTATAAGAAAAATAAAAGCTGCAATATATTATTACAGATCGATTTTCCTCCTAAATACCCCTTTTCATTTATCAGGGATTACATCTTCCACTTCGCTTAAACCTTTCACTAAGCAATTAATCAGGAATTAATTATTAAATCACTCGAGGGAGGGGCACAAAAGCGTCCAAGAAAGATTCAATTAAAACCTGGTAATTAGAAATGTGCTAAAAGTTAAAACCTGCGTTAGTTTTAAATTATCTTTTCTACGACATTAAAAGCAAGTTATAAATTAAATTAATGAAATCAGGAAATGTAATCTTTTTTTTTGATCTTTTAACAAATGCGGATATGTCGCAGGAAATTAATTAATAAAAGTTTTTTGTACAAAAATGTTATTGTCCGAGAGCAGGCAAATGAAAACGCAAAGCATGCAAAACATGAAACTTATTTTTATATTACCTCAACGTAAGGTGCGGCAATCTTAACTCTGTTGATGGTACTTTTGGTAGTGTTTTTAATATTGTTAACTTCAGTTTTAACTTTATGTTGAGTTTCGGCGGCCATTTCAAAATGGCAGTTATCTGGGCGGGACGAATTAGTTAAATTTCTTTTTAGTACCAATTTGTTTAGTTACAATTCAGCTTAGGTTTATTGTCAACAACGGGACATTTAAATTTAAAAATATGAATTCAGATTTTTTTTACAAAATTTGTGCGTTGTTCGAATAAAGTTTAATTTCATTTAAGGTTTCTCCCTCTTTAGTTTAATACATTATAAAAAATATCATTGTTTATTCATTTTTTTAATTATTATTGCTTTGTAGATGTATATACAAAATTTATTTTCTAGTATTACCACAGACATTTAGACACATTAGCTTACAATACTATAATTTGTAAAGCTTTAAAAAAGATAAGAGCATTCTAAACATTTATTAAATTGCCTCTGTTTATAATTATATTAAACGAGCATCTAAACACCGAACATTTAATACACATCTATTTATATAATTTTGATTGAATATATAATTAACAACATTTAATATAAATTAGGAACAAATATGTTTATAACGACATTTAATGAAAAGCTTGAGCTTTTTTTTTCATTCAGTGTAGGTGCTTTAATTATTATCAGTGTAGATATAAATTCAGGGTTTCACAACAAATCACAGTGGTTTTTTATGAATTTTCAGGACGCAAAGGTAAGAATTTCCAGCCACTCGAGTTTAATTTAAGTGCCAAATTTAAATTTTATTAGTTTTATTTCGGCGAAAATAAAGCGTTCTGTTGGCAACGGCGGTGGGAGACACTGAACGTCTGAAACTGTTCGGTTTAATGCAAAGCTCTCACGGAAAGCCAATAGAATCCCCACTTACACTAGCAAATAACTGTTTTCCTTCGTGGAAAGCTAAACAATTTTTAACGGTTAAAATTGACTTGAAAGGTTCAACAGGATAATATTGCGTGATATTTGGCGCCAAGATAATAACACCTTTGATCGTATACGAGTGTTAAAAGTTTTACAAGAATTTATAATCGGAATAATTTAGGTAATGTTGTGTTAGGCTTTTGAAGTATTTTAAATGAAAATGGAACACTCTGAAAAATGAACCATCTTCCTAAACTGAAACTTTTGTCAATTACCATTTGTCTGTTGGGGAAAGCACACTTTTTTCAGAAATATGACCCCACTTACGTGGCTGTGAGATTATATATCATGCATAAAGTTTTTTTGAGAATGCTTTCGTACTAACTTGTTTATTCTTGTTTAAAAACAAACTAAAAAATATTTTGGTTGAGCTCAGCACACTAAACTAATAAATAAATAAGAATTTCTAGCAGTATTTAAAATAAAATGAAATAATATTTTCTGCACACATAATTATATTTAATTGCTGAGATTTCTTCTCACTTATTTGGTACTTACAAAAGAATGACAGATTTATATTTGATTAATTCCGATTAAAATAAAAAGCAACCCCAAAACTAGGTATCGCTTATCTTATAGACGTTATAATTAAGAAAAAACAACAGAATCAACAGAAAAACGGAAGTTAAAGCAAAAACATTTTGTCAGCTGGTTATTGTTAGTCTACTTGACAGTGAAAGGTTGTGAGATTAGTTTGTGTCCTATAAATATTTTTTTATTTTATCATAAAGTATAATCAAAATTGAGTTTCCCGCCATTTATCTCCTTAAAAAAATCTCCAAATTATATTCAATCTATATAACTATCAAACTATGGAACTTCTACTAATGTTTGTAATACATCAGAAAGATAAAGTAGCACAGTTTTTGTCATATGTCTGTTTCAAGCCTAGTTTTCACAACATAAGCACGCTAGTTTAGCTTCTACTCTCCTAACCCTTGATAACAAGCAGTCACACGTTTACATTTCAGTAATAAATTTGACATGGTGAAATGGATTCAGTATGTTAATTTGCATACGTCGCGTGCTAACTGCTACAAATCTTACTATAATTGTACTTGAACATTTGCTTATTAGAGAATCTTGAAGCAGCTGTCAACATATTACTACATGCCCCTTAATGTTACACGTAGTGCCCTGTTATGATGAAGGAAAATACATTTGTCAAAATATAATAGATTTTTACAATCTAATATCACAATGAGAGTAAATTCAGTAATTTTCAGAAGTGACATTGTTACAGCCTTGTGTTCGTTTTGCTATGAAGATAGAATGTAGGCGTTGATTTCCAAATAAAACTCCACCTACTTTTTATATCATGAAATAATTTGTTTTAAATACTTTTCAGTTATGTCACAAAAGTTTTCGGAATTTTTTTAAACTTTAATTATTAATTATTTTGATGGTGTAATCTGGTTACCATTCAAAATATAAAATTATGCTGTTGTCAATTAGTAAACTAGATAACTTAATATTGTCCAAAGTTTATGCGATTAGTATAAAAATGAAAAACGTTTATAACCTAGTTGGACGAATGCCCAACGTAAAATTATTAACTGTTTCTTTCTTTTTGCAATAATTTCTACAACAATGAGGGATTGTGATCAAGCAAATCCATGATTGAACTTGCCCAAAGCGCCCAAGTGGTTTTTCTCAAAGTTCATCTAAACCAAGATTACAGCAAGTGATAAAAAGTGCCATAATGCAAAACTAGAACGTTAATGAGAACGGCAGCTCAAAATTCGATTTGTCATGTGTGACCATTAGGAGAGACCTGATAATGCATAAAACCAAAATATATAAAATAAGAAAAATTTCTGGATGTTTCAAATTGTAGGTATAGACAATACAGCAATTTTAAAAAGGACAATATACCATTCGACCCTAAGCAAAATAACTACCAAACGCTCAACAAATTTGACCATTCAACATGTGTTTGGATATATTTACTAGAATAATGAACGACAATAACTGAGAAGTCCAAATTAGAAAGTTGTATTGACTGAATCTTATAAAGATATGTTACATTATGTTGCAACCATCTGAAGTCGTGTCCAGCAAGCTTGACTAAACTGACTACCGTTAAAACACATTGACATTTATCTGTAATGTAAGTGTTGATCATACTTGTAGAACTAACTTTACGCGAGAAACATTTTCGAAACCTAAAGTTGATGCTTATTATAGCAACTTAAGTTTTTTCAGAAAACTTTTGTGATATATGCTAGAAGGTGTAAGTTACTAGTTCCGTCATTAACTCTCTCATTTCATATTGTTTTGTGCAATTTTTTTTTCAATAAATGACATTTTTCTGTATCTTCCTAACAACAGAAGTCAATAAAAACATTACAAACTCTTTTTTCTACCTCTTGACATCGGTACACTGTAAGACACTACATATTTGTTCACATTTTTGGACATAATCAAAAGCTATAATGAACTATGGGGAGATCATAATGTGAACAGTAGCAGTAACTAAGTTTCACACATTAAATACAAACTTGAGTAAGTCTTCTGCTCTTTCCAATAAATTAGATTCATTGTTTAGAGAGTTTAACAAATCGTTCTTTAATAGTCGAAAATTTTTTACTTGGCCGTACTCCATTGCGGCAAGCTTTTTCTGTGCAATGACATTTGTGGCAAGGATAACGTAGCAATAATACTTTCATTAAATCAAAAGCCTTTGGAATAACTCGCGGAATTCTAAAAAGGTAAAACTACCATCTGGAAGAATCTTTATTATCTTGTACATCTCTTTACTCAGGGAACGAAACATAAAAGAAACAACCTTTGAGAACAGATATCAGTCAGTCAAGAAGGACCTCTTCTCGTCTAGTTAACATTAAGTACCTTTCAGTGGTTCATTCTAAATATCAAAATACAGTGCAGTGCAATACAGTTCTATGTGAAAACACAACCAAATTAGTACACTTAGCTACAGTTGTTTTAAAAACTATAAACATCTTTCTCTTTTTTTACTGGGATTTATAAATAGAAAAGTAACAGCGGATGTAAATCTTCTGGGGTTCTCGGTGAATAAATTGTAGATCTATGAGGAAACTCTGTCACTTACAAATTCTACTCTTCAGTCGCTTTTATTTTAAATGATGGTGATTTAAAAATTAGTTCATCAACAGCTTTTCTGCAAGATATACTTCTTCTTCTTTCTTTTTCCCAATTATGCCTTACGGCGTTGGGTCCTTGATCCTACTTCTATAGGTAGTTCTATCTCTTGCCATTTGTTTAATAACTTTGATCGTTTTCCTCTACCTCTTCATCCTTCTGGTCTTTTGAGATGTCCATTTTAGTTGTTTTGTTTCTTTTTGTTTTACTACTGGTCTTTGTTTCAATTCTTCCCCGATATTCCTATTTCTGATTCGACCTATTTTCGTCTTCCCTACTACTCTTCTTAAATATTTCGTTTCTGTAGCCTTCACTTTGGATCTTATCTTATCTGTTATTGCCCAGGATTCTGCCCCGTATAGCAAGGTGGGTAGATAGATTGTTTTGTATAAATGCATTTTTTTTTTTGATTACTTAGCTCCTTCTTTTCTATTAGGGTGCTATTTATTTGGTAGTATATTCTATTTGCTTTATTAATTCTGTTTTTCATTTCCTTGTCTATTCTACCGTCCTTATGTATTACTGTTCTCAGGTATTCGTACTTTTCTATGGATTGTAGTTGCTTTCCATCAATGTCTATTGGGGTGTGGAGTCCTACTTCTTGCTTACTTATTTTCATTACTTTACCTTTTTGTTTGTATGGTTTTCTTTAGTTTGTTTCTTTTTTTATTTAAATCCCAAAGGCTATTCCGTTCTTCCTTGGTCTCGACTTCTCCGGGTGTTGTGGTAAGTTGTCTCTCATATGCTTCTCTTCAATCTTGAGTTTCTAATCTTTCTAATTTTATTCTTGTATACCTTTTATTTGGTTTTCTTATTGGTTTGTTTAAAGGCTGTTTCCGCAAACTAGTAGCCTATGTGTGAGGTTTAATTCTGCTCCTCTAATAACGTTTATGTCGTTCAGAGCATATCTCGTACCTCTGGTTATTGTAATGTAGTCTATTCTAGTTTTGTGGCCTAGCTCTTCATTTTCATGTGTGCTTTTATGGATCCGTTTGTGGCCGAACCATGTGTTTTCTGTAGGCAGTTCATTTGTGATACAAAAGTCTATCATTTCTTCTCCGTTGTTTAATTCGCCTTCTGTAATATAGTCTTCCATTATTCCGTGTCCAATTTCTGTATTCTTCTACCGTATGTTGAAGTTCTTTGTAGAGCATTCAAAAAAGCTTAATTTTCTTGAAAACGGTAGAATTTACGAAACAATTGCAAGAAGTGGATTTTCTTGCAGAAAAAGTGAAATTTTAAATAGTAGTGCTCAAATGTTAAAATTTTGTCCGTAGAAGCAGTTCTAGACCTTTAAAGAGAGAAGTGCCTGTAAAACTCTATGTTTCCAATTATTAATTTCATCGATATTTCAGGAAAAAGATCATCTTAACCCCACAAGATTAATTTCATTCTGTGAGACGCAGTTAAACAATTAAGAAAGAATTGTGTTGACTTTGACAGCTTATAATTCAAAAACGAAAAACATTTTACCTATCTTTTTTTCGACGAATCGTCGTCATTTGTTCCCCAGAATAAGTGATTAAGCGTTGTCGGTGTTATTTTGGGACACCCTGTATAATAAATTAATTATAATAAAATACGTTGCCGTACATCTTCATTATAACATCGCCCCCTATATTTCAGCTTTATTTAAAACATTCGGTTTTTACTAAAACAAAATTTTTATTTCATTTTTATAAAAATGCCAACGTCCATCTGTTTATCAATCCACAATTTGAATTTATCCATCAAATATGCGTTGGAATCCAAAAATATCCGCATTTCGGGTATTTGGCAACTAAAACTCTTTATGCTGCCACCAACTGCCACTCATCAATGCTGTCGCGTGACGTTGTCACATAGGCGATTCAAACAATTGGAAGGTACTTTAAACCTTTGACGTTACACGTGCCATGACGTACATCACCTTTAATAGTATGCATAGGCTGCCGAAAGCGAGGCTACTTCGTTGAGTGTGGCAACTATACAACAAATAGGTACGACGCACATACGGGTATTTACATGCAAAAGTTGTCCAAAAGGTCAAATTGTAAAATTAATTGTTGCTGCAAAAAAATATCTCATATAAATCTTAAGGTGTTAAGGAACATTTTCACTAGAAAAACCGCCTCCTTATAGCACTTGCAGTACCCGTCAGATAAACCCAAAGTCGACGGTTTATTTAGTTGCAACCAAACACTTGAGTTTATGTGTCGAAATACCTATATTTTGAAATTAGTATTTTATTTTTATGCGTAACATTATAAATTTGTGTATTACGGAGGATTCTGATACAGGTATGTATAATGTATTTCAGTACATATTATAGTTGTTGCAATTAATTTATAAATCCCATAACGGTTTTAAAAGATAACGCAAAGAATTGTACTTTTTTCATATAACATCAAACTTTTTGATAGGTTTTGTTACACTTCCGGGTATATCTTGGTGTTGTTTTTTATTTTACAATAAAGACCAGACATTGTAATATCACTCAATATTAAAATTAGTTCCAACTTGATCCAAATCACTGAGTTATTAATTTTAATATAAATCTGCCCCCAAAACCGTTAATTTCGATCTGCATCATTTTGTTGGTTTTTTATTTATTCTAGGACTTTCGGGAGTCAAAGTAATGACTCGGCAGCGTTTTTTTTTGATATAATTCAGGAATTTAATAAAAGTGACATTAATAGCAAACTACAATATGCCGAAACTTTTTTGGCAAAATGCAAGAAATATATTTCTGAGAACAAGAAAGAGTTCAAGAATGTGATGTCCGGTTTAAAAACCAAAATTAAGCGTAGATGGGTTTCTTCGTATTGCATAAAAGAATTATTCTTGAAAAAAAAATGGGAGTTGGCTAAGAGGCACTTTTAAAATATCGCGGAGTCGACAAGAACTAGGACATCCGAAAAAGAGTTTTAGGGAATCAAGTGAACGAAGCAAAATGCGTAAGACTGAACATCTTCGCACTATTACAAGCAGTGAGGAGTTAACTTATGCTTCTCAAATGAAATTAATAGCTGAGGGAAGAACAGACACTTTTAAAGTTGTGCAAGACATGACTAAATCTCCTAAACGAGCAACTAAATATATAGAAAGGCTTATTCGAGTAACACTCAAACTCTTCGTCGTATTTCTTGACAAATTCTTGTCTTTAATCTTCTAAATTTACTGGTCCTATATCTCCAGAAGTTATTGACAATATTTAAAGAGAATTTTTTTGTCGTCTTGGCTACTGTCAGGTTGCCAATGGTACACAATTTTAACATTTAATTTAGTTGTCTTTTGAATTTTGCATTACCAGTAAATTTGATATTGTGAAATTTTGATATCGTTTTTCTTCAAAAGTTTTTGATATGAGCTATACCCATAATTACCTTACCGTATGTAAAAAATGAGTACATTTAAATTCCGTAATAAAATATAGGGGTTGCCATTAAAAAAATATCGATGACGTCATATCTCCTACTAAGTTGTATTGAAGACAAATAATGTTCTTGTTGCTGTTTACCTGATCCTAACAGGTGGATGTAATTGTGTTGCATGCATTTGTTTTTACGAATTCTGCCACCAGCTGACTTCAGCATAGTCACAATAAAGAAAATAAAGTAAAATTAAACATCCGTATAAATACAGGGTGCACATTTTGTTGTCACCTCTGTGAAACGCTTTAGACATGCCACACATTTACCTTCTACGGATAACTTTGCTTTTTAAAATAAATATTCAATTTAATCAAATAGCATGCTTTGAATCATTTGTGACACAAACAATTAAACAAATGCAAGTAAACATAGCAACATAAATAGGCAAGTTTAGCTTTAAAAATTTGAAAACTTGTACATTATGCACTCTGATTCTGAAAAAACTGATTCATATTGGGCGAATCGCAGAAAAATGACGAGGCTGCTGTTCAATTTTATAACCAGCGGTATCCAGATAGAAGAACCCCGAGTAATCATGTATTTAGGAAGTTAGAAGCCTATTTAAGACGCGCTGGCGAATTCAACAAACACAAAGTGAGGGCTCGTACTGTGACTGCTGTAGCTGTAATGCAAAGTGTAGACGATAACCCTTACGTAAGTCAAAGAGAACTTGCCGAAACACTGGGAATTAGTAAGGTTCAGCATTCAATTTTATGCAAGCCAACCGTTATCATCCACATCATGTTTTAGTGGTACAATATTTAATTGATAATGGCATAACTTCCACTCCACCTCATCACCATAGAGATGTCACACATTACTTAAAAAGAACTTCCAAGGGTAGAGTTATTGCTAGACATAATTGCCCCCCTCGGAGTCCTCACATGAATTCATTGAATTTCTTTCTGTGGGGAAAAGTGAAGAATGAAATTTATTAATTTCCTTGAATAGGGCCCATTTAAATATACATATTAATGCATTTTAAATGTTATGTATGTTATTAATTTCCTATTGAAAATGAGCAATTACGTAAGAGAATTACCGCATCATGCCGATCTGTTACTCAAGGAATCTTAGTTTGCGTTCAACAAAATATTGACGAAAGATTTAGTTTATGTGAAGGGAATTCGAGCATTATTTATAATTATTCTTGATGTTACTTTTGCATCTACCTACTTTGTGTTTTCTTGAATTAAACTTAACTTGAATTATTCAGTATTTTTGTTGAAATTCTCAACGAACTCCGAAAGGAGTCGTTACTGAATTTGGGAAGTCTGTCCGCATTTTTTTTAAACTTTAAAATTTTAGCTTCAGATTTGGATTCTACATCTAAAACTTAGGATGACGCGATGTCTTCGTTTTTTGATATCTCTTCGGGAACATGGTCAAAATGGCCGCCGAAATTAAAAAAAAAAGTAACAAGACGGGAGTTCGTTGTGGTTATGCTTTGCATTCTCAGATGTTTTGTATTTCATTTCTGTTACTGCATTGCATTGTCATATTCTTGACACTTATCTACCAAGATCTTTTATTTTCTAAAAATCCAATATTACGCAAAGTGTCACTTCAGACGCGAACACTTAAAATGTGCACCCTGTGTATACGATATTCTATGACTTTATCGACTCTTTTGATATTTTAATATTTTAAATAACAAGTGATCCATAAAGTATGCGTCTTTAATTGGCCACAAACCAGAATGTTAGACACTCCAGGATGCCGAATGATAGACACTCTAGTATCTCGGATGATAGACACTCCAGTATTAACACATGGGCTGAAAAGTCCCAGGCCTAACAAAGAAAACACGGTTTTTTTTGTTCAAAATTAGCTTTATTCATTAACGTAATTTCCATCAAGAACAACGCAATCATTCCAGCGCCGCTCTAACATTTCAATACCACTTTTGTAGAACGATTTATCTTTGGCCTCAAAATAGGACTCAGTTTCAGCGATAACCTCTTCATTCGAGCGAAGTTTCTTACCGGCAAGCATTTTTTTAGGTCTGCGAACAGCCAGTAGTCGATGGAAGCCAAATCTGGCGAATACGGTGGATGTGGGAGCAATTCGAAGTTCAATTCATGTAGTCTTGCCATTGTTTTGATTGACTTGTGACACGGTGCGTTGTCTTGATGAAACAAAATTTTTTTCTTTGCCATATGCGGTCGTTTCTTTGCAATTTCGGCCTTCAAACGCTCCAATAACGCTATATAATATTCACTGTTGATGGTATTTCCCTTCTCAAGATAGTCGATGAATATTACACCACGCACATCCCAAAATACCGAGGCCATAACCTTTCCAGCCGATTGTTGTGCTTTCGGTCGCTTTGGATGAGGTTCACCAGTTGCTGTCCACTCAGATGACGATCGTTTTGATTCCGGAGTGAAGTGATGGATCCATGTTTCATCCATTGTCACATATCGACGCAAAAAGTCTGGTTTGTTACGTTTAAACATGGCCAAACACTGTTCAGAAACATCAACACGTTCTTGTTTTTGGTGAACAGTGAGCAAACGCGGCACCCACTTTGAGCAGAGCTTTCTCATAGTCAAATGCTCATGCAATATAAAGCCAACACGTTCTTTTGATATCTTTACGATGTCAGCTAACTCACGCAACTTCACTTTTCGATCATTCAAAACGATTTTGTGGATTTTTTAATGTTTTCTGGTGTTACCGCCTCATTTGGACGTCCACTGCGTTCTGCATCATCGGTGTCTCTACGACCACGTTTGAAGTCAGCAAACCAACGTTTTATTGTTGTTTCTGATGGAGCGGAGTCCCCATAACACTTTTCAAGCCATTGCTTCGCTTGAACGGTATTTTTTCCCATCAAGAAGCAGTGTAAAATTAAAACACGAAATTGTTTTTGATCCATTGTTTTGAAAATAACAAAAGTAGCGTCACTC
>VTPC01002800.1:0-32158 GCA_011009095.1 Ignelater luminosus | reverse complement strand
GATTCAAAATTATTTACAGTTTGTTTTTGGAATTAAGACTGTCTCTAGCTTTTTGTAGAATCGGAGTAAAAATACGCGATCGTTTCCACCTTTCATACAAACAGGAACAAAATAAAACAGCTTTGAGATTTTACATATTTATTTAAAACTTATTATTTTGATAAGACACTTAACAATTTATTAAATAAAGACACTAGTATAAAAATAGTCACTTACATTTAGCATTTTGTTAATGAAAAATCTTCTAGCTCTTAAGTATTTAAATTTTAAACTCAAAACTTTTCTATTGGTTTCAAATATTACAAAGTTGATGCCAAGTCATACATACATAGATTTTATTAAAAAAATAATCACAAACTTATATGGACATACTGCTTTTGAGATACTCATATTCGTTATAATACCATAAAAAAACCATTCTGAGTTTCAACGAATTAAGCACATCGCAATTTTCAAAATTAAGGATACGCCGTTGAGTACAGAATATTTAACGATTTTTCTCAATATAACAATAAGTTATACATTATAAATTAAATTGTAAACTACGAATAAAACGTGAGTACCGACTGCTGGTTACCCCTTACAAGTAGATAAGGGGGCAGATCTCTTGTTAATACTTCAAGCCACGCCATATAAAGCGGTGCTGATACGGAGCCTTTCCTTGGCATGGGAAGGGACCTGTATATAGACCATAAATTCATCATCAAAACATTTCGATAAACTAAATATAAACATACTTACATTACTACCAAGGTAGCTTGACTTGAATTTTCAAGTAACAGCTCTCGGAGCCTCAACTGTCTGTTAGTCTTTTCTTGGAGTGTTGCCAGCTCAATTTCTGATATCGTGCACTCTAGCAAATTAAATATAAAGTATGTATATTTCAATGAGAACATATTTTCACATGTATTTAGAAACACTTTTCTTAAAGCTACATTTTAGAATTGATCAATGATTTCGGAAAAAAATACTAGTAATTAAAAAAATTCAAAGTTACTAATGTTGATTGAAGCAAAAACAATTTGTTTTTATAAAAAAAGTTCTAATTTTATCCTTACCATCTCCATCACTTTCATCCTTGGATCTAAAATCTTCTATTATTGTATTGAAAAATTCCACCGTTTTTTGTTTTGGCTTATCAGATATTTGTACCATTTGTAGACTAGAATAATCTAAACGGAATTTCGATAAAAGACTGGCCATGCTGAAGCAGAATATATATTAGAAAAAAAACTCATTACTGTAATCAACATCTTACTTCCTTTCTTCCACTTCTAGTTCTTGCTTATTATTTGCTAAAGCAAAAACTCGCAATTTGCAATGAGACCAATGTTGTCTTGTAGAAATAATATAAGGCAATAACATGGTAAGGCCACCATCATCATACAGCCACCAAACATCAATTGTTCCTTTACTTTGTTTCTTTCTAAACACAGACATACTTTCAAAAGCAGCTTTTGGAAGTTGTTGTCCTGTAGGTGACGTATAAAGGATTTTTTCGGCCACACCGCGCTTTTTATTTTTTAGATTCTTAGTATTTGTATTAGTATTTCCATTTTTGTAAGGTGTTACTAAACCTACAAAAAATTGTTTAAAAAGTTAGACTAAATGGTTGTTAATTAAAAACTTACTTATAGTAGGGAAGGCCGAGCTTACAATACTTTCTGAAACGCCTAAATGTGCAATATTTAAATTCGAATCAGCATGCATCATGTGCGTTGAAGGTGACGTATGTAAGCAATGTTCAGCTCTCGAAGGAGGTTGTGAAAGTGTTAAATCCGCACTGGATATTGCACCATGATCTTCTTCTTCGATTATTCTGCTATAATCGAGGCCCTCAGGCAAACGAAGTATAGCAACCGAAAGACGATTTTCAAACGCGCAACTATAAAAAAGGAGCATAAATTTCCAAATGTAGGATAAAGTGGCAATTGAACTTACTGCAGAACATTGAAATAGGCAAGAAGTTGCTCCGTGTTACAGACTTTCCAATCATTTTTATAACCCATCATAAGAACGTTTGGACTAAGCCTTCCTATTCCAGAAGCTTGCAGTAGTGCTTTTGCTCCCATTTCAAATTTCATGTCGTCAACAACTGAATAAAACGCTTTTATTTTATGATCACGTAACCACTGATATGCGGCCTTTGTTTTATTGGCTCGACCTCGATATGTTAGGCGTTGCTAAAATTTAAATTAAATTATAATTTATAAGGGGTAAATGCTGAGGATTGTTAATATTAATTTATTTCATAGAATTTAACAAAAAAATTCTATACACATTGTAGGATTTCAGTTTTAGTATTAGGTGCTTATATTGTTGACACTAATAGACTTTGAAATAATACAGACCTTAAAATACAGGGACAATTTTATTTTCCTTCAGACTTTTAACGATGTGGTGGTTTTATAGGTTGTTCAAATGCAATATTTTTATCATAAAGAACTAAGTTTGAGCATTTTCGAGTTTATGTCAGAACTTCTAGTCCAGAATTCCATTTAATACAATATACACGGTGTCCCTAAAGTCCTGCATAAACTGATTATTTCAATAAGTTTGGTTCAAGGTATTTGTAAATATGAGAAATTTAATTTTGATATTAATGACGTTGCCAAATCTACAGTGTGTTTGTAGTGACAACTATCATGGTTTTTTTAAATAGGATACCCGATTATGCTATATTTCTGGAAACTACTCTTGTGAACAAAGTTGTAAATTGTAAGTATCGATGGGGTTATTTTCAAAAACAAAAGAAATAATCAAAAAAATATGTGGAAAATGTCAGGCATGTTTCGTGGAAATGGCTTTCGCTCGAGGAAGAATTTGCTACCTTATTTAAAAAAAGCAAGTAACTGGGTTTGATTCGTACACGAATTCTGATTTTTCTATATTTCCAACTTTGTAACTTAGTTTAATAATGTTTGATACATTTAATAATAAAAATTCAAAAATTGATATTAGAATTATTTTGTTCTAAGATATCAATTGAAGCGAAGTTGTCTGGTACTCGTAACTGCAATAAACAATAAGTATTGCCTAAAAGAAAAGTGAACGATTGATGTAATGGAAAAGGAAAATGCGACGTTTGTATATCCGTTTGTGGTTGTTATACCAACTAATAATTTTTCATTTGAACAAACCATGCAGGTGTATCTTGAGATTCTGAAATGCTTTTCACGAGCTTCTAAATCCCAAACAAAGCATACTTTATTTGGTTTATTTGAAAAATCTGACATTGACAAAGTATACAGTAACTGCTAAGAAGTTTGCACCAAGTGGGACAAGTTCTGAAAAGTTTTTTGGGTAAATATTTTGTGCATGTTAGAAAGCCAAACACAAGCATTTCAATTTTTTTTAAATATGGGAAAAAATACTTCTTTGATGATAATCTATCACAATGTGATAAATTTCCATCAAAAACACTGATACTTGAGAATGTATTGACAGTTTTCCATTTTGATCATTTCAAAGACGACGTTTTCTGGCTTGGTAGATTAAAGTAGCTTTTATTTAGTTTTCGGACATCACAAATTATCGACTTAACAGCCTTTTTATAAAAGCAGAAATAAAAATGTTTCCCATTTGGTGCGTACTTCTTGGCGGTCACAATATTAGTATTACATAATGGTTTTTCTTTAATTTAGACTAATTGCATTATGCCAATAATCGCTTTAATCTTTGCATATTATATTTCTTTTTTAGTATAGGTAATTTTATTAACAAAGTGCTTTATTTTTAGTATGGGTAATTTAATTGCTATGAATATGTTAATTCTACTTCTTTTTATATTCGAAAAAGTAGATCATTAGATCATTATATTGATATATGAAATAGCGAATGTTTCTTACTATTCCGTTTAATTTAATTTAATCAATAATTTAAAGATTCAACACCTCGAGAATTTGTTTGGTATATCGGTTAAATAAATTCTAACAGCGCAATATAAAGCGCCTTGTTTGGCTTGCCAAACCACAACAAACTCTAACTTTTCCTATAAGCGCAGCACAACATCGTTAAAGTTGACGACAGAAAAGAGGGAAACGGAAGCCTTAAAACTTAACAAATTGACTGTATATGAATGGAAATCCAGAAACATTCTAATTTATGTAACTATCATAAGAATACACCCATTGGCCACTTATGCATTTTGCTCATTTTTTTTATCATCTCATTTAATCTTCAAATTAAATGTTATGCTAATATACGTATTTCCTGCGTAATTACCTCGCAAATTTCAGCAACTATAAGTAAAGAATTATTTTTCGCTATAAGATTTGCAAAATCCAATAAAGGTGGTCTTGATGGCGCTTTTCCGCATAATAATAGAATTTGCGGTTGATAATTTTTCACATGTTCCCCTATATTTATCAGACGGTGGGAAGTTGTTAGTGCCGTCTTATATATTTGCGCCTGTGTTGACGAGCCCCAGTTTACATCTGTAACATTTAACAATCTCATAATCTGATTGTATGACACGTGTTGCTTGTTGTATTATTAGATATTTTTTCCAATATTTACCTGGTTTTCTATAAACCACGATTAAATATAGACCGAGAATGACGATGAAAGTTATGAGGGATGACTGCCAATTGATAAGGAACATTATAACTACGCACATAATAAATCCCGCCAGACTCAACCACGTGTTGTAGTACTAAAAAGAGTATTAACAGTAAGCTGCTTTCTCGACAAGGTTTTGCTTTTTCTTACCCTAAAAGTTGGTCTCCATCCCAAGGGTTTAATGAGGGCTGCGTGGAACGTGCAGAAGTTTATTAGCGCGTAGGAAGCCAAATAGAAATTAGAAATCAATGGCGCGATTGAATTTAAGTCCGCTGTGATGTCGAAGAAAAATATAGTATTAGTATAAATATTTTAAAACAATTAGTGTTTTATTAACTTACCAATTAATACAAAAGCAGATGCAACAAGGAAAGTAAGCACGTAACCTCTGTAAGGTTCTCCTGCTTTTCCATACCCTTTAGAGAAAAATATCAAGCCCGGATAAATCCTGTCTATTCCTAACGCCTGGATTAACCTCGGAACTGACAGTAAATTCGTAAGTGCTGTACTTAAAGTGGCAGCAAAACAACCAGCGTAGATGAATGGACCCCAACTTGACATTAATTGCATGACCTGAAAGAAAGAATTACGTCTTCAAAACTGTAACATATTCATCTCTTTTAAGAAACCAAGCACGAACATATTAAACAGGGCTAGTTCGTCTATAAAATACATGTTTGACATTGAGTTAATTGTTTCTGAAAGCGGTCAAAGGCTAGCAAAGCCATGAATGGTGTAAAATCTAAAATTTAACATTAACGGTAGGTAACTTCCAAGCATTTTAACTATTTTCATTGTTTACATCATTGCGATATGTTTTAATCGCCTTGGAATTGCAAATTTTAAATTAAAACACTTAAACACACAAATTTCATTCAAGTACTTATAAAATTTCATTTAGAATATTTCAAGTTCACTGTATAATAAATACCTAAAATTCTCATAACCTTAAGTTTGTTTATAATTCGTAACTTATTTGCAGAAGCTTTTAAGCATTGATTTATTGGAATAAATATGCTTGTAGGTGTTAATATCACATACTTATTCAAGTGTATATAGGTTAAGAGGTGTTAATTTTTTTGTATGCATATAAGATGATGTGTTATAAGAGATTTGTTTGTTTAGATTTTGTTAATGGGACGTATTTGCTTGTTAACAAAAAAACATCGTTGTCAACGTCAGCTATGGATAACATGAAACTCAATAAACAATCCGTTATCCCATTTTCACCATTTGTTTGACGTCAGTACGCGTAAAGGACCTTAAAGATCGACATTGCTCTACAAAAAATTGATTTTATTATTTTATTTTGTTTTCTAGAAAAGAGAAGAATAAAATCAATATTGTATATAATTATTAGCCAAAGGTGATTAATTTTAAAATTAAAAACAATATTTATTACAGATTTCACGATCTTTTTTTGATTATTTCTAATAGTTGGAAGCACGCAAGAATAAAAAGATTACCAAGAGTGTTCTAGGAAATCTTACGAATGTATGTCCTGCATAAATAAAATTTACCCCAAAGCGTTTTGGCTAGTTTTTTATTTAAACAGAAGTGAAACAAACAAGCTGAGAGATCAATAACAAATTCACGGTGTATCGTACTTAAGTATTAACAGTTGCAACAAGATATTTCTAATATTACTGCTAAATAAATATATCTTGTTAGATCATTTTTGTGAAATTTAGATTCCTTTAATTGCAAATAACTAATTAGAGATAAACTCGGTATAGCCGGTATCGCAAATTCATTTTTAAAACATTTTCTAGCATTGTGAGATTAGAAAAATATGCATTTACTGGTACCGAGAATCCTTTTTACTAAAATAAGCATAATTAAAATCTCACTTATTATTTTACTGTTATTAAAAACACATTCAAGGTTTTGAAAGTTTGTCTGGGAAAGTCTACAATAGTAGAGCATGTCTTAGCTCGTGATGAGAGAGTCTGTAGATCATAAAATTTACTGGGAACATCCGTGTTGTAAAACAATTCCAAGGTTTATTTGAGTAGAAGTAAAAGATTTTCTGAGACAATTTATAACATTTATTGTTTATGCCTTCTGCATTTCTTTATTTAAATTATTAGTTATTTGCTTGTGAGATGATATGATCTTTTGTTGCTTGTGTTGTCGAGAAAAAAAATCAGTAGAATACATAAGGAACCAGATCAAAGTTGCAGAAGTTGTAGTATTCTTTTCTCCTTGCATAGGCATTGTACAAAACAAAAAAGAAAGCTTTTTTTATCACCACCTGTTCATAATATTCATTTCAATTAAAAGCGTAACATAAATAAGGAAGATTTGCCAAAGATCCTTCTTCAGACTGGAAAGTCGGGTAACAATTCAAAAAATCTGCTTTGTCCAAAAAGCCCAGTTGTCTAGAAACCTGTAAATCTCTGTTGACCCTAGAAACCAGATAGACCTAAAAAGCCTTGCAAAGCTCATGAACCCTGATGATTTTCAGAAACAAAATCTGAACTCGACTCTAGACTGGATTACATAATAAGCTGATTTAAAATACTGCAGAGGAGTACACTGCCTTTCATTTTAGAGAAACGGAGTTAGGTTTCTCAAGAAAGAATTGTTGACAAAAAAAGTTTTTTTTCTGCTTAAACCAGTTGAACTGTCCAAATTAGACAAAAAATCTAAACGGCCGCAAATTGCGGCCAATCTAATACTCCTAAACATAAAAGACCCAAACCTAATGTAAGCCTATAAAACAGGAAGCGTTTCAAAAATAAAACTTGGGCTTTACAAATCCAGAATTGTGGAACAGAATGCACAAAAGTTCGACTTAAATACGAAGCTATTATTTGCAGGCCTTTATTTTGTTTTGCGGGACATAATCAATGAAAGAAACGTCTTAAGAGCATGCAAACTAACCTAAATCTCTCTTTTACATTTTTACCGTTAAAAGCACATATTACATTATTACAACTAACTTGGAAGGATTAAAATAAGTTATCAGACAAAATGGCCATGATAAATATTTTCATGTAAGAAATCTACGAAAAAAATTAGTAAATTACCTTTTTGTATTTCTCATTAACTAGTTATCAGCGGAAACAATTATTAAGCGTTTTGTAGATACCGAGAAAGCATATCTAGAAGGACATTTGTAGCACATTTAAATGTTATAAATTACAATCAATGATTGGAATACTGAAATATTATAAATAAATACACTCATTTAGATTTCCCTACAACAGTATTAATTCTACATTTAGAATTCTTACATAGAAAAAGACTTAGAAACATGTAGATACGTTTTTGGTGTAGTAAATATTGAATTGTTGTTTAACATGTAAATAAAGGTTATATGGGTTTAAAATTGATATTTGATTTACATAGTACACAAAAGGATATTTGTGGACAATTGTTTAACTAGCAAAGCCGGTTATATATAATGCAAATGAAACGGATTTTGATAAAAATTTTATCTGGCATGTATTATTCAAATGTCCGAATATCATTAGGCAGACAAATAAGCTTTTTTATTTGTTTGCAGATTATTTGCTATTTTCGAATTTTGCTTTTAATAAGTAGAATGGGATTTTGTTCTCCGTATAAACTATAAGAAATCCGTTTTGAAAATTTATTAATTAATTATTTTTTTGGAAATTTGGTATTTTTACAAAAAATATTTATTTAGCATGCAGAATGATAAAAAAGCATCATTGAGAAGAAGCTGGGACTATCGCCTTGTAGCAGCGTAAGAAAAGATTCTTATTAGTTGACCAAACCGGCTAGTCTTGCTTCTAGATATATAGCAACTTCCACGGAGAAAAGGAATATTGTATGTGACTAAAACTAAACGAATGCTAATAATATACTGATACTGAAGTATAAACGAGAAAGAATGAATAGTGACAACAACTTCTGAGTTCAAGTGACTAGCATTCACTTAAGGTCAGGAGAGATTTTATGGAATTTCTGTATAAAAATATCAGTTCGTAAATTACTAAACAACATATATTTTGATTAACTTAAAGGAAAGTGGGATAAACAAAGTTTAAAGAAAAAGATCCTAAAATAATAGAAATTAAAGATATACTTCCATGGTGGAGTGCTGAAAAGTGTGCAAACTCACGCATGGAATAAGTGTACTAAAGAAATGTAAGGAAGATAGCAAGTAGTTAAGTAAATAGTGCCACGATGATGTAAAACACTTTGGCTTCAAAAACGAAACCACGGGAGAATGATATTGATACGTTAGATTTTCGATATATCTCGACTAAAATAGGATAAATTTTCAATACTTGCTGTCTAAAAATATCTAGAGGTAATAGACAAGTGTGTTCTATGTTACTTGCGTTATTGGTATCAAATCACTATACAGTTAATTTCAGTTTTAAAAGTCTTGAACTGATGTGGGATTAGGATTAGTAATACCGTCTTTGCTGAATTAATGAACAGAACATTAGTATTATTACTCACAAAAAAGTTGTTGATATATGTAACTGTGTATGTTTTACGTAGCTTTGTGTTATGGTCAATGACAAAAATGCGAACATAATTCACTAATCAAATACATAGTTATTTACTAAAACGGTCAATAATAACAATAACGAACTGTAATAGCCAATCTTGGTTGTTGAAACAACAATATGACATTTATTGATTTTTATCATTGACATCGTTTGCCACGAGAAAGGTTATTAGTATTACGCGGTGAGAATACCCTATGTGGGTTCGTAGCTTGTAAGGTTAATACTATCAGCATATTCTTTAACGTTGTAGGTACACAGATTAATTAAATGTGAAAAATGGCTGCTCTGGACGGACTAACTCATCACCGATCAACGAACGAATGTAGGGAACAGTAACGGACCAAACACTGCATTCACCAATTTTGGTCTTTAATCATAACACACTGAATACTGTTTGTAAATAATTTTATCTGTAATCTGCAGCATATTATTGTGCTTTTTGTGAAAGTTCCCTTAAACTGACTTTAACATTTTACTACCAAGATAATCCAAAACTTTTGCAATTGAGAAATTACGACAATGCAATGCAGCAATAACCGTAGCAGAACATTCTTGTTCTGCACTTTCGTTAAGCGCATGAAGTAGTCATTTTATTATCTGACTGAATTCTCCTATAGCAAACATTTCTTGATTTAATTTAGAAATATCTCTTAGTAACGTTTTCTTTAAATTTACAAAAAGTTTATATTTTGCAACCAGCTGTGTTTAACTGCTGGATTTTTTCATTCTTTTTTATGAAGAAATTTATGTTTCCTCTTCCAATCAACATATTACAAAGATTGTATTAGAAATTCAAACACGAGTCACAGATTTATTTTTGTTATTCCATCTCTAACGTTAGAATTATTATTGATAAATCAAGTTATATTTAGAAGCGTTTGTACGTATTCAAATAGAGTGATGTTTACTTACGGAATAGCTGTTAAAAAGGCCGTACTGACAACTATAATTTGCAGCACAGTTCGAAACGGTGTTATTTGCTAAATCAGCGATACTTCCACTAGCGTCTCGTAATGCAGCACCTCCCGCAAATATCACAAAGACAGCATAAGAAACCATCGATATCAATAAAGCTAACAGCGTTCCTTTTGGAATCGATGAAGCCGGATCCTGCAACAAACACGTAATAAAATCACGAAAATCTCAACTCTTTTATTTTGTTACCTTTAAATCGCCGGAAATGTTGGCGCCGGCTTGTATTCCCGTGACGGAAGGGAAGAATATAGCAAATACTTGAAAGAAATCGTAGGCTACACCTTCTTGATGTCGAAACGCCGGAGGCCAATTGGATTGAAACACATCATCTGCAATAATAATCCACAAGGAATAAAATAAATTCGAGCTATTTTTATTTTTGTAAATGTGATTTCTGTTCCTTTAATGTCATTTATCATTAGTGTTGATTTCCCAGGAGATGATGATGGCAATTTTTCGTCTCTATACTTTCGTACTACGTGCAACATTAGTTTATTGATTTAAAACAATTTTTTACGTTTTAATTTAAATTATAATTGAATCCGAGAGTTAATGAGACTTTTTCATAACAGGCGTTCAAAGAAAAAGTCTAAATTATTTTTTATTCTTTTGTGTATTTTATTGGAACTCGTAAAGTTTTTCACATTTGATTTTAATTGTGAAATTGTGATAAACAAGAATTAATTAAAAATGTTTTGTTTACTTACTGCTAAATCCCATAAATCCCTTAGCTCGTTGTTCATCGTTTAAGGGTCCTATGATGGTTCCAATAAGGAAATCGAATACAGCGCCAACAATGATAGCAATAAGAAAGTTTTGAGCTTTAGACTCCCACTCCATTCCAACGGCGCATATAAGGATCATAACAAAAATGGCTGAAACGCCTACAATTCTAACATCATTTGTACCTCCATCAATAATTTTAAGATCATACGTCGCTAAGAGATCATTCAGGGAGTTACAGAAACCAATTGTATTCATAGAAGCTGCTACAGCATTAGCGAAGGCGAAAACAATACCCACGGAAGCTCCAAATTCAGGACCAAGAGATCTTGAAATTATATAATAAATTCCTCCTGAAAACTGCCTAGTTTACGCATTGTATTAATTTGTTTCTAAAATATTTGTACCTCCTTTTACTTCTCCATTTGTACTAATTGCAGACAGAGACAGCGTGGTGATGATGCAGACTACTGCAGATATCGCGATGATAAGCAACGAGAAACCTAAATAGATAGTTACATTAATGTCTATTGTTTGTCAATAATGGTGATATTTATTTGGGTCAAGGGATTTACGACTTTTGAGTAGGTGGAGCAAGGTTTGCCCTCCTTTTCGAGCTATAATAGGAAAGAAGTCGTTATTGAATTAACCGTAACTCACCTATTCCTGACTGTGCTACTATCCACGACAATCGAAGGAACAGCATAACCCCCCAAATATTGAGAAGGCACGGAATGAGGACACCCTGTATCCAACCCAATTTGATTCCCTCATGGCTGGGGATTTCCGATTGAATTTTCCCATCAGAAATTTCAGGACCGCCACTCGTTTCCTATCACAATACAATGTTAATGAAGATCTGGCTCCGTAATTTTATTAGGCTCGGCGTTCTCGTAAATTACGAAGTCTTTTAAAGCAAGTCGGATATTGTTAGTGGAAATATGGGATGGCGCACTTTTCTTTAGGTGAAGTAAAAAACTGTTACGACTAGTAGTAAGAATAAGCATGTTTTGAATAATATTTTAAATCTAAACAAATTAGATTTTGATATTTTTCTACATCGTATAGTTTTATAAATAGAAAATTTGAGGTTTTCTGACAGGAAATAAAAAGAAGCAAAGTACATTTTCAATGACCCCTTAATTATTTTATTCAAGGTTAGTTATTTCTAAGTATCCACTCTGTTTTAGACATATGTTGAGTAGTAGACATTCCAGTAGCTATTTTTGAAACTATTTTAATTTAAAAGAAATGTGCATTTCTTAAAGCTTGATACTATTAGTTTTATATTTATTTATTATTTCTTGTAATCAAACATAAATTTTCGAACGCTATGTCACAACTAATTTTGTAAAATAAGTGACAGGAACCAAATAGTGATAGATGATAGTGTTGTTTACTTATTTAATAACAAAATTTAATCTATTTTGAATTTTACTTGTTTTCAAATGTAATATACCTCAAAGTTCAGTTTTTGTAAATTCAAACAAAATTTATACAAAACAACTAAGTTTTTGTTTTTTTTTATGATAATTTTAATTGATTTAACGATATCATGATTACTTAATAATCGTTAACAGGAAAACCAGAATTTTTGTAATTTTAATTGCTTTCGGAATGAGCAATGAAGATGGAATGATTAGGTTTGGAATTATTGTTGTTATTATTGTTATCGTACTTCTAGTAGGTACATATGTTTATGAAATATTAGTTTCAAAACTAAGTAGGTACCTAATTAGTTTTCTAAAAATGCTTATTACGCTATTTGCAGTTTACTTGGTTAACTTATGACATATGAGGAATTAATTCTTATTTCACATGTGTATGTAAATATATTAATCCTTTTCAGAAATTATGAGATTATAATCAAATAATTGTACTCTTGAGCGTATGGGTTTCATAGCTTTTAGTATATTAGTTTAATACGGTAAAATACGAATAGGCACTCCTATGTCCTATTACTACTTGGTGGTGATAGTTATTTGACCGATAATTTCCGTCTAGGTAATTTAGAGGTATTGATTAGGTACAAAGGTAATTCACTAGATAGCTTATTCTTTCTAGATTTTTTCCTAAAAGTATTGGATGATCTGGAATAGAGTATTAACTGTTTCTAAAAACTAAAGTCATTATTGTTATTTATATCCGTGTATAATCTCTGAGCTAGATTATTATCTCTGTAATTTCTGTAAAGTTGTAACATTGTATTTTTATTAGCTATAATATGGTATAAAAATTAATTAAACGCTTCTTTTTTAATTTTCATTGATAAATAACGTTTTCCTAATTTAACAATAGTTATTAAACATGACGATACCTTATTACATAATTATTTTTTCAGGGAATAACCTCTGTTTAATTTTCTTTATGTTTATGGATCTAGTTTTCAAACTACCAAATAATAGTCCAACGAGAATTAATACAATATTGAAAAATGACGATAGTTAGGGTGCGATAATTATCAGATTATTATTTAATTAGTATTGCCTATCATCTACATAGCAGAACATTTCCAATTAAAGGAAAGTAAATAATCTTAATCTAGTATGATGAGGACAACAAAACAATGCATCAAATCAATCTGAGATTTCAATTTTTATTTACACATTATTTACGCAACTTTCAAGATATTTTGCTTATTGTCCTTTGGTTTAACTGATAAGTAAATTGCAAGGTTAACGTAATCAGTTGAGTAATTTTCCTAATTTTTTTTTCTGCTTTTTCCCCTTTTTGGACCTTGAATATTACCTTGGTGAACGTAATAACACTGTTTAATGCTCTTTATGTTCCTTTGCATGGTTAATTGCGGAAGTTTGCCTTTCTTATTTTTCTGAATCATTCGATTTGAGGTATTCAGAATTTCCATATCGATGGTTTTCGAGATTCGACTCCAGAGACTAGGGCGAAGATTACATGTACTATGTAACTATTCGCTAGTATAGTACTTGAGGTTTCTTCCTTTTTCCAAACCAGAGATTTCGCTGAAGAGCTTTCACATGAAACCAGTTGCTATTAGCCTTAAACACAGCATAAATTGCGTCTTCCTTACGTGTGATTCTGTTCATTTTTAATGTATCCTTATAAACCACACATTTCTATTGCTGGTAGTTTTGTTCAGTAGCAGATCTAACCCCCTGTTTATATATTTTCTATATATTTGTTTAAAAAATGATTATCAACAAAACCCTAAAAACTTGCATATCTTTGAGTGCATTCAATGTAGCATTTACATTCAAAGAAGTTGCCACTTATCTGGAAAGATTAGATAGTTTTATCTGAATATATACGCGAAATCTTCTAGTGTCGCAGACTTTTCTGGCACAAATAGCTAAGTTGTTGGTATACGATATTTGGGAACTAAGAGACCACAGGTGCAAGTAAGATATTTCGGTTGAGGAATCAAAACTTCAGAAAACCGCCACTGTCCTAAAGTCGGTATCCAGATAACAGGTCTTGGGAGATGTTAGCATTTGGCCGGCAACAGCATTACAGTTTAATCACAAAATGGCCTTACTACAAATAATTTTGTGGCAGTCATGAAGATTCTTGCCAAAAGATTTATTGGCATATTTTGAATTGAATAAGTGTACAATTTGCACAAGAAAAGAGTTCTTTTTAAATATTAATGATTTTTTCCGGACTCGGTATAATAAACAATTTAGTCTCGGTGGAGCCCTTCTATTATGCCGGATCTGAAATTGATAGTTTCATGGTAGATCCATTACTTGATCTATTTCTTAATGCTTCAATTTTTCATGATTTTAGAAAACTGTAGACTACCAGAGGATAACATACAATGCCAATACTTTACTATTGGGATGCGAATTATAACAAAAGAAAACTGATTTTTGCAGTGTTTGGATTTTTCTGATAAATGTACTTTCTATCTTGGTGACAAGAGACATTAAGATTTGAGGCGTTGAAAATGGATACAGCTTGACAAAGTTTATTCATTGTAATCCAGAATTTAAGTCTTGGTGTAACAGATGGACTACTTGAATTTTACCAATCGTTTTCAAAACACTCATTGTCAGAAATATTCTTTGCAAATGCGTTCTGTCAGTAACATCTGGTTGTATGACGATTTCCAACTGATGAAATGACATCTTTCGCATCATGTCAAGAACCTAAATGGAAACTAATTTCATTCATTAACATAATCTCCGGAAGACATTATCATCAGTTACTCTGACATTAAAAGGCTACAATGTCGCTTCGTGGACCATTGGAAAATAATAAAATCAAATCTGAAGCGATATCTCTCTACATTTCTTCCACACACTTCTCTGTAGTGACTTTGAAAATGTATCAGCGGCGAATGCAAACGGACTCATTAATTTAGTTCCTCTAATCTTGTAGATTGCTAACGTCAAGAGTAGAGGACTGTTTTATTTACAAACAATTATAAGTTCCTTCTGGCTGAATATGGCAATGGTTCAGTAATACCTTGCATGAACAAAACACGTTCTGCCGTATCTAGAAGTGTTTTCTTAGTTTCTGTTATTTGATTAGCAATCTGCTATGCTGTTCAGAAATTTAATTGGCTGTCAAAAAGAACTGCAAAAGACTGATCTGGATAAATCATGCATATAAAAAGATCTATTCGTCGAAGTTATTCCATGCCTTAATCAAAACGATATTTTTATTCTTGATAATCAAGTGCATTTTATCACGCGCATTTATCTGCTACTTGTTAAATTCCGTCCTTTAACAAAGGTAGACTATAAATATTGCAATTTACCTGGTGCGTAAAGTAATAATAGTTTTAAATAAAACTGAGACTCAATTAATGACAGTAGTAGTCTTATGAATTTCATTTGATTAGAAAGAAACCTGTTCGTTGATATCTTTAAAATTTGGCATTTGAGACAATTAATCATGAAGAGATTATTGCACTTAGTTAATATTTAAAATTGCATAACATTTACAAAAACTGCACTCTGAGTCATTATTAAGACCCTAAAAACGAGTATACTGTCGTAGTATAATTTATGGAGATGTTTGCTTTTCAGAAAAGTCTAGCATTTATTCTAATTTGCAATCTTTATGTCGTTAGCAAATATTACATATTCTTTTCCCGTATCAATTCTTTAATTTTAGCACTTAAAGTTTATAGAATTACAATAGGCCCGTAATGTAATTTAAAATTGATGTGATAATAAAATGTGATAGTAATCATTGTTTTTTAAACATTTTGAAGGGTTTTTACTTTTTACTTTTGTTGTTTTTATTATTATAGATAATAAAACTTGTTAATTCTACTACTATCTAGTATTTCAAGTTTTGTCTTGTTAATATCACTTTATACCTTATTGAATTTTACACGTGTAACAAGAATTAGTGTAACCAACCGTATATTTTCATCCGGCTTTACAAGTGAAATTGCTTTTAGGGATAAATAACAATTGGGGCGTGTAAAGTACATTAAATTAAGGACAGATTTATTTTGTAAATAAAAATGAAATAATACTTCAGAAGCTAAAACTTTTGGTTGAAGTATTATATATAAAAAAATAAGAATTAAAATGTAAAAAATCATGGTATAATTTGTTTTTCAACCTTGCATGAATAAGTACTCGTATAGCTTCTACAAGGTAGCTTCTCTTGTATATCATGTACATGTTATTAATATTAATTGTGTGGGTGACACGATGATTTGTATGCTCTCTCATAACTTTGAAAATTGAGATTAATATCCAGGATTATGCAATAAAATCTTTAGCAACAGGCAACATATTAATTTGCTCACCTTAGAATGTTCTTCTTTTCCATGTAGTAATTCTCCTAACGAGGGCCTCTTAAGAGCCCTCTTCGAATTTCTATAGTTTTCTAAACGAGGTAATGCTTCTCTTGTTAATTGGACGAAAGAACGCCTTCTTTTTCCTGGATTTTCACATAAACACGTTGTAGAAGTTGTATTTATTAGTTCACCCACTGTATCCTGCGGTACATTTAAGCGAACACAACCATTTTCACGCATTTGCATACCATCGTTTTCTACACCCTCTTCGATACGTTTCACAGAAAACCGGCTTTCCATTTTCGACAGTTGCGGTAATTTATTTTTATTTTTGTTAGATGCACTATAAAAACTATAAAACTATGAAGATGCTTTGCATAATTTCAATTTTATTTTTAAATTCTTTAGATATAACCGTCTCTTTTAAAAGTTTAATTTTAAATAATTTGTTCATTTAGTAAATCATTGCACGTTCTGAACAATAATTAAAATACTTACAGAAGAAATTATTTTAAATTGTTTATTAGAGGCTAAACTATTTTCAAAAATTATTATATTTTGATTAATGAATTAGTTAATTAAATTCTGTGTGTAAAACCGGCACAATTAATTTTTTTAATAGGTCTTTGAAAATAAATCTAAGAAATTTTTGCACTTTCAGTAATCCATACGCTTTAATTCTTTACGAGTATTGTGAATTCTATCGTAGTGACGCTCTTTGCGTTTTCAGGTTTTCAGCGAGCGCAGTTGATATACACTGAAGGTTCGGAACCGGCGTGGTGGTTTAAGTATACACGATTGACGGACCACGATATTTACACCTTCGGTCTAAAAAGTTCCTACTCCATTTGGCGGTTAGTTAACAAAATCACTTTTTGTTACCTTCTTGTTATATGACAATCTGAAGAGCTACTACAAACTAACCGTGAAATATGCTGATAATATCTACAAAATTCATAGATAATAAGAATGATGCTCGAATACGAGAGTTTTTGTATTATTATTAATATTATTATCAATTTTTCTATTGAAATGAGTCGAAGTTATTTTTATATTTATATTCGTAACTGTACGATTGTTTTAAGAAATCTGTTAATGCAGTAAATAAGTCGTAAATATTTTTACATTTTTTTTTACATTTGTTTACATATAATAAATTAATATTTTTTTAAAATCCGTGCCAGTACTACATTCTTTTATTTAAACAGCATAGTTATGTAATAAGTGCAGATTTGACGCAGAATTATTATAATATGAACAATTGTAAATAATAGTGTTGAATTATTTTCTTTACGCGATACGTTCAACCATTAAGATTTTGATTATTGATTGTAGAAAATTATAACTTACAGCGTTATTACCAATTTACGGTTGGAATGCAACCAAAAGCCACAAGGTACGACGTAATTAGTTGTAAGAAAAAACAGATCTTTTAAACAACAACGTGAGTAACCGCACAAAATACGTCACAAATAATTACCTAAATGTTATAAATAATAAAAAAGTATCGAGTACTATATATCTTTTTCTATTACTTTTGTATAGCTATGGAAACGTGATGTGAGAATTTAAAAGAAACCAGAATTGAAGTATTCTAAAATTTAACTTTGCCAATATGTTTCATTTAAAATAAAAGTGTTATCTGACAGATTATTGACATTTTTCTTAATATACTGAATAAAACTCTCTTAAACGTGTTGATTAATGACGCAAAAATAAAGTAAAATAAATTCTATACTTTTCAAATGTTTACAAAACTGATTATTAGTTATTACTATTATTATCATTTTAAATATACAGTGTGATTTATAGCACGAGGCGAAAAATAAAAATTCGTATTCAGTTTGACATTTTAAGCATAAAATACAAAATAACGTTTTTTCCGATCGTGCTTTGTTTTTGAGATATTGAAGTTCAAAGTTTGAACACCAATCAGAAAAGAATAAAGGAAGGCAACAAGAATATTTTATATTAAACTGTAATGATTAGAATAAACGAAAAAACATAAAATTAACTCATAACTTGTATTTGTTTTACCTGGCCACATAAATAAAAATCCAGTGACTTAACAAGTCAGGGAATTGGACCATGTCTACCAATCCACCTTCCCTTAAAATGGTTGTTTAACCATTCTACAATGTTTCTTGCAGGTACTCCATCGTGCTAAAAGCACATCATGTTGCATAATGAACCCAAAAAGAATATTTCTCATTACGGAACTGCATTCTTGGCAAAATTTTTATCTTTTTTAATCACGAGCAATGTAGTGACAACTATCAAAAGCAGTAAACAATTATTTTGTTCCCACGCGATTTCCATGGCTTAAATCTTAATGAAAAGCAAACTAACTTTGAAAAACTTCTTGCCTCGATATCTCAAAAACGAAACATGATTGCAAAAACCTTATTTCGTAATTTATGCCTAGAGTGTCAAACTGAATACGAATTTTCATTTTTCGCCTCATGCTATAAATCACACTGCATATGCTTATTCTAATAATTTTTTTTTTAAATAAATTCTACTTATACGAGGATAATTCTAAAAGCAATGTTTACAGAAATTGCATGTTCACTCTAGGTAGGAAATGGGAACTTCAAATGCCTAGGTTGTATTATGCATAAAGTAATATCCTTAATTAAAAACTTAGTACATTTTGATTTTATCCCTAAGATTATTTAAATTAAAGGTAATACAATTTAAAAACAAAAGTAAAAGTTGTCAATCACAGCTGAAAAACACTAGTGCTCAAAAAACTTTTTATTAACTCGCATTCTTTTAAATGTAAATGGAAAATTGTTTAGGGTACATCATTCTTGAAACTACCCTCGTACATTTTAGATTAGTTGCTACGCAATTTTATCATTTCCGTCTTCACTTTTATACTAGGGCCATTCCAGTTAGGTTATCTTACATTCAGACTAGTTACAAGGCCTAAAAATCATTAAATATAAATTACTATATGAAAGCCAGTTTTCCATTCAACATCATTTGGTATTATGCGCACCATGTCTAATACCATGCATAGTTTAACGATTTTTACTTCCTATGACTAGCCTGAATGTAACATATACATAACCGTAGAATGGTCCGCTTACCAAACATGTTTTTTGCCAGCTAAACAGTTTCCTTCACTTATTTTTTTCCATTGTTTTCATGTTTTTGACTTTGCAAAAAAATTAATAACAAAATATAATTTAAACACTTTTTCTTGATTAAACACTTTAGATTCAATTCTTGGATATATTCTGAAAAAAAGTAAACCTTTTACTCTAAAATTGTACAATTTTAAATTTAAATACGAAACGGAATTGTAAACAAATGTTCGGTTATTGGTCAGTTACAAAGCTTTTGTTGCATGCAGATTTGTGCTAAACAGTGCTTGGTTAATTGGTGTTAAATAATTTGTAGAGTACAGATTATTAATTTATTATTACAATTACTTATCAAGAACAGAGAAATCCCTTTTATTTAATACTAATAACATAATCATTAACTGCGGTCGGCGTACCAGATAGTTAAAGTAATAGCAAAGATCTTAAACTCAAAATAAAATAATAACCCAAGTAGCAAGGTCACGTAAATATGACGTTATATTCGAGTCATCTTTTAGTCAGATTTACGTCAGATAAACCGTCTTTTTAACGTAAAAATGACGGCCTAATGTTGCAGCCCGTTGACGTCATTTTGTTACGTGATTTTAACGTTTATTAATGACGATAAAGAAACAACAATAATAACGTCATTTTAACGTTTCTTAAACGTGATAAAAAACAACTGAAAGTAACGCTGCTTAAAATGTTAGGCAATGCTTAATTAAAATGTCAAACCCACAAAAAAAAGGTTACTGCTTTTTAAAGTATTCTTTTATTTATAATACTACAGAACATGAAAAACTACACTACACATACATTAGCTGTGTATGAAACAAAATTATACATTCAAATGTTACATATGAACGAAGAAACAAGGATATATATACATATATATAAAAATTGTATTCTTCATAATAATTCTAAGTTTAAACTTCAGACTAATCTGTGAAAATAAAAAAATACATTTTATTTATTGTAACTAACTATACTATGAAAACTACTTAGAATGTAACAATGGAAAACAAGCCCACTTTTGACCATGTGGAAAAAGTATGCATTTAAAAACAATATCATTAAAAGACCAACATTCATAATCTTCATGTAGATTATAAACAAGGTAAGTACCTAGTTGACTCGACTCTAATGGGTAGCTAAACAGAGGTTCGTGCCTAGTATATCTTTTACCAACAATTCTGATATCATCTGTTTGAATATTTCTTACAATATTATGAATTTGAACTACAAAACAGTATGCATCACAGTTTGAATAAAAATGAATTGTAAGAACAGTTAAGACTACTCGACTATTAAAATATTCTCCAGGTTCTAAACACCGTTCACAGCATGAATACCCATTGTGGGTTTTTATACATTTTAAAAATGCTCTGGCAGGAACATCACAAACAAAACTATGAATGGATATTGAGTAAGTCTTTTCAGAGAATTCGGATTCTGAAAGCGATGCCACAAATGATAATTCAGTGCTTCCAAGACCTCCTTCATTAAAATTTAAAAAAAATTCAAATCTTGGTAGGTAATTTATGTAACTAGAATAAATATGTGGAAACATTTTGGGTAATTTTAGATTCTCAAGAAAGTACAATTATTGATTGTGACGATACTCCATCAGTATTCACACTGTCCTGCCTATCAACTCCTGTTTCATTTGCAGAAAGAAAATCAGAGGGTAAACTTATGTTTTAAATTTCCAAAAATTTATATTTTTACAAGTGTATTTTTAAAGATCCTTATAATGTTATTATTCTAGTCGAGTCAACTAAAGTGATTATTAAATTACCGTATGAACTTAAGAAGCAAAATAAAAAAATTCTAAGTTACATAACCAGTCAAAATACTGCAATTGGTGGTAATTTATTGCCAGATGTTCCAGTTGAGCTTCCTCTTAAGAATGAGCAAGATATTTGAACAATATCTGTCAAAAAGGGAAAACTCGTTTGCATTGGTAAAGACTTTAGTAATTAATGTATAATGTGTTATTTAAAACGTTGTCATTTTCAGTGTGACTATTTATCCACTGTTGGTAAAGATGGAACATCTTTAACCAACAATATCTTGAAAAGATGTTTAACAAATCTGTTAGCATCTTCCTTTAGTTTCAGAGGAAAAGGAGTAAAGAAACCATTTGTTGATTTATCCTTAAGAAGCGTAGTTGTTGGTATGTGTTTATATTTTACTACTGCAATAGTTCAGTAAAAATTACATCTTATTTTAAGGGCAGTTAAAAAACAATTTTCTGGATTAACAGAAAGAGAAATTGAAGATCACATAAAAGTGTGGTAGAAGCATTCACCCCAGCGCTTTAAAGCAGAAACAGTGAAAGCTGATAATCGAAAATGAATAAACGAAAGTGTAAAGACATAGTTGGTTCTCGACAAATTCAAAGAATGGTGGCAGAGGCTGTTTAAAATACTTTTAAAAATAATTAAGGTGACCATGTGGAAAAAAATGTAAGTTCATGTAGTTATACTGCACAAACAGTACAGTATGAATCACATTTTACACAGTTGCCATCCTCCTCTAAATATGTGCAAGCTGCAGATAACATTGGTAAAGCAATTTTTAATGCTACCCATTCTGAATTACAGTTTGATGTTGAATCACAATTAGAGTTAGAATTTGAATCCTCTGAAAATGTATTGATCAAGAAGTTGTAAGTTGACTATAAGTCAGACGTAGCTTCAGCTTCTTTTATCTTCTTGAGCGCTGTTTCATAATCATCTGTAAAAACTGTTTATGAAATAATGTTCAAATTATGAGCAAATTTGAAGTTACTCTTACCAGTTTCAAAAACATTTCTCACTACATTATGTAGTGACCACTTGCTTTCATCTGGGGAGTCTTACAAACTTTAAACTTTTATAGTACTTGTCTTGCTTTTTATAAGGTGGCCAGAAAGTTTGTTAACCACTTGTAGCTTACCACTGCAATTCCCCCTTCCTCGAAATCTACTCGTATGAATGCCATTATGTACTTAATATAAATCTAAAATAATTATTATTACATGTTGTACAAATTTGTACAATTATTATACAGTTGAATATTAATATGTGTACGCAGATTTTAATATTATTTTTAAAAATAACTAAACGTAACTTTTGTTTTTATTCTAATAAGCACTAGTAATGCAATCCCGCGTGTGCTTGTACTTCGTTTCACGCCAAACGTACATTTTAAGGTTAGGTACTTTATTATATTCAGCAAAACAGAATAACATTATAAATAGTACACTGCCGTTAAATTATACGATATTAGACAAGGTACTTACCTCTTCACTTAGCAAACTCTGCAACTATTAATTGCATAAACACGATAAACACAAAGCCAGAAAATAAAACTTAGGAACCACAAGGCGTGTATGTGTTACGCCGAATTTACGGAAATGCTTAATGCATGTAAACGGCAAATTTTTGCCTATTTCACGAAATAAACACCGTGTTTGAAGATTACGTGAATTGAGCAAATTTAATAGATATAGCTGCATATTTCATAAAATACGCAAACTAATGATTTGATATGTACCAAAAAATAAAAGAGTTATAGACGAAGATTTATTAGGATCTAAAAAGAAGATATATAAACTCGAAAAACAAAGTACATAAAGTTTATAAAGATTACAAACTTAAAAAAATAACATGAAACCTGAAAAAAAACATAAACTTTAAAATGGAAATAAATAAATGTGTAACGTTGTAACTAGATATATTTGAATTATTCGTGATTATTGCATGATTTACCAGCATGACATGCTGAATTGCACAAATACTTATTTTTAACACATTTGCATTTTTTTGTATTGCATTTCTGTGTACAATTGCACATTTGATAGTCTTGTCCGAAACCTACAGAATCCATTCGAACGAAAGTTCTTATGTTGGATTCAATGTTAGGCACGTCATCGACTTAAATTTTGTTGAATCTAGTCGAATGTAAACAATTTCTCTCCATCCACGTACTAATAATCCCATGCTTGGTTCCTACTTTAAATTTACCTTCATTTTCTTCTAGAATTACTCCAATAAGATTTGGTAGATCTCCTCTTCCCCTATCGAACTCGCTTATGCCTATAGTTAAAGAATAATGAAGAAGAAAAAATACCAAAAATTATTCCTTACCTATTAATACATTATCACCAATCGCTAATGATTCCAATGTTTTGTTGGTCCTTTCCATCATTTTATTCGCTTGTCTTAATATATTAAGATGAGCGGTTTTTCTTAGCTTTAGAGCCGGATAATCCTTCTCGTGTTCACTTTTGTGCCAATATGATCAGCTAGATCATCTTTATCTGGATGTTCTGCATTATCAAGAGGTACATTTTCTTTATCAATATTACCAGATAAATCGTTTTTACCTAGCTCACTAATGCCTATAATAAATAAAACGCAAATAAATAACTAGCGCAAAGAAAATAACAAAATTTATTTATTACTTTCTGACACGCTTTCATCTACCATAAGTGTTTGTGGTAGAGAATCTAAACATGAAAAAGGATTTTCATGAACATCTTCAGCTATTATTATTTCTGCTTGCTCTATAAGAGATTCAAAATTGTATGATGCGTCACCAACTAAGGATTCGTCTGCAATATTATCTGTCTGCAGTAATCTTTCCATGTCTTCCTCTAATATTCCATTAGAGATCGCTCTCAAAAACTCTTCTGGCACTTTAGAGCGTAATCCATGCTTTGGAACTTGCCCAAATATAGATTTATAAGGCTGCATTTTAATGGCTTCGTGATAGCTCGTGTTTATTGCCCACTGAACATATTTTAAGCCTGTAGACCACGATGAAGTCTTGTTATCACGCATTCATGCAATTAATGAATCTTTTACACTGGCATTACTTCTTTCCTTGGCTTTGAGGCTGTCTAGGTCTGCCATTTACAAGGACCAAGTCTTGCCAAAGAACTGCTAATTCTTTTATGATATTTGCAGTAAATTCTCTGCCATTATTATATTGTAATACATGAGGTGCCCCAAAATCAGAAAAGATGTTTGAATAACTCTTCTGCCACTTCATCTGCTCGCTTAGAAGTCAAAGGTCGCAATAAACTGAATTTCGTTAAATGTTCTTATAATGCAGTATATACCTGTATGGACCGTCAGGTAAACTTTGGAAATCAATTAAATCCATCTGTGCTCTTTGATTCAAATCCTGGCTAATTATTGGACGAACTACAATACCAGCTTGTGTAATTTTCTTACTTTTCTCTGTACAACGTTCGCACTGCTCTATATACCTTTTAATCATAGACATCGGAATATTTGCATAATGTTCTGCCACTTTTTTTATACGTCTTCTTCTCCCCCTTATGACCACAAGCTACGTGCAAATCTTGAATAACGTTAATTGCGTGATTCTTAGCTGTCATAATCCTGTTCTCTTTAATATGGCATACTTTTGTTACTCCTCCTAGGTTTGTTCAATTAAACGAACTTTTAATGTGATAAAATTGACGATTTTTATTAATATTGGATTGTTTCTCATGTATTGCCTTTAAAATCTGCATTACTTCATTTTCATAATCTTTAGTCCATAACAGAGTTTTCTTATTATCTATTATTGCTATTTCAGCCATATTATATATTTTTTAAAACAAAACAGAACAAAAACACACTATCAACGTTTACCTCAGCGCACTAAAACATGACTAAAAAACAAACATAACCTTTAATTCTGGGTTATGCTCAATACGCGTAAAAAGCAAAGAATTACTTGCCGAATTCATGTAATAAGCAATATTTTGTATATTTTCACGGAATAAGCAAGGACATTACCGATTTCATGAACTAGGCCAAATATTGCGCAATACGTGTATTAGGCATTTCCGTAAATTCGGCGTAACATATGCACCACAAAACATAAATAGGAAGTAAAAGACAACGGTCACGAAAGCACTGCTGTGGTGTGCGCCGGAGTGCATGCCGGTTAGTTTCGCCAAATATTTAATTTAAATTTGTATAATAATATTATACCACTAACGTAATACGCTATTTGCGTTTGCTAATATTACTAAAACCAATATAACAATATTATTTAATTTTTAATTGCTCATTAAATGCGAAAATAAAGCTAAATGATAAGCTCTTTATTTTTTTAAAAAGCAATAATTTATAAATATAGAATATTAGAATAATTTGTACAGTTTTCTACTTTTCATACATACAGCACCGCATCATACATACATACATACATACATACATACATATAATATTTATTTATTATAATCCAATACCAATCAGACAATGCCCTATTACAATGATTTGGGAAATTCCGCATTACAACAAATAAATATATAAAATGAGAACATTTTTAGTTCTAGACAGAATGTGTTTTCAATCCATTATTTTTACTATTTTTACAATTTTTACAGTCGAGAAATCACGTAATGAAAACGTGAAAAAAATGGTACAAACATTACGTCTAGAAATAGTCACAATAATGACGTAAATAAAACGTGACTTTATGATACTATGACGTCCGCGACCAATTTTGACTAAAATATGACGTCATATTTACGTGACCTTGCTACTTGGGAATTCAAGAAATAGGTATCATATTTCCTAATACTACAAGACGTGAGACAATATGCAGCTCATTACCACTTTGCCTGGGTTTTTATCTCTAGTCAAAACTTGAAGACTATTGAACGGCTGTTCTGTAGAAACTTGTTATAACTGTACAAATCTGGCACACAACCTGTAATGATAGAACACATCTAATAATGAGAATGGTTTCACCTCTTTAGAATTTCTTTTATCTTCTGTATCTTCGTAAATTTTAATGATTTTGCTACTATTCTTTTCCGTAACAATAATTTCAAATGTCACCTATGAGTGAGAAAAATACATTTAGGCCATATAGGCCAAAATCGATTAAAATTTCTTAAAACAAACTACATTGCAGGAGTGGTGGGTTTGCGTAAGCAAGCAAATGGCGCTGAGCGTGTCGTTGGTATGGTATTTAGTCTAACTAAGAGCTAACGACCATTTTTGGCATTTCATCAAGAAAATTTGTACTGTTATACTAGCGATGACAATAACAGAAATGGCCGTCTGGCAACTCGAAGTAAGAACGCAGCGTAACGGTCCTTTTCCAAAGTCATCAAAAGAAAACAATGTAATCATCTTATATTTTCAAAACTGATTTTTCTTGTAGTAATAATTGACTTAATAATACTTTACTTTCAACTACTGCCAGACGTTTCGGTGCGTTTGGAGGGGGTCTTAAACTTGCACAATAATTACATTATATCACCAAAGTTGTTTTGTTTAATCTGTAATTAGAGCATTCTTATCTGTATACTTGCCAGACGAAAAATATATTCCCAGAAACAGCAACAAATTTAATATTAAAAGTCCTCTGAAAAAGTGCAAAGTCGCATCTTGTATTTCAAAAATTACACAAGGTTGTCTAAGATTGATGTAGGGAATTGGCAATTCAAATTTGGACATATTCCTTAGAGATTTAGGCAAAATTCTAGAGAATAAAATAACTCATTTATCTTTGTAAACATCAAAAGCGCACTAACTTGGAAAAAAACAATTTTCTGATAATGTTTCTAAAATAGCAAAATGTGTTTTGATTTCCGAAAAAATGTTATCTGAAAAAATAATGATACACCGCACATCTAAGCAGACGCGACAAAATGAATTAAGATATCTCTTATTAAATACTTGTAGTAGTCTGTCATCCTCGTTAATGAGTTATAGCAATTTTATCAATAATACAATTTATATGCAGAAAAACATTGTTATTAAGATTGCGGAAATTTTAATTTTGAAACAAGATAAGACATTTTAATAAAACTCATGTAAATCAAAGTTACAGTTATACGTTAAAATCTTAAATAAAATCATTGTTAAGCAAAGAAGCACCATATAATTAAGAACTTTGAAGACTTTTCTAAACACATTAGTTTTCTTTTTACATTTTACCTTTATCCTCAGCATTAAAGGATTTGAGAATTGCGTACTGTCTACCACGACAATAACATGTCAAGTGTTTAATATTCACTATAAAATATGAGTTGCGGTAGATATAATCGTATTCCGTATCCCAATCACCAACTTTTTATTTTAGATTATGATTTGCACCACAATAAATTTCTCTCCTAAGAGAAGATTTTTTTGTATTTTAAAAGCAAACACCCTGTAGTAAGAGATCAGTATCTAGCACCTAAAAATTATTATCTTTTATTGTTTCAAAACCGCAAATCCAATTAAACTTAACTATTTACTCTTGGAACAAATTTTGTATGGAGATCTAAATAGAAATTTTTTGGTGTTATCGTAAAGCGAAAGGATGCTGCTGCTTTATTTTTTCTGTACCTACCCTAGATTAAATTTTAGCGGTCTTTAAGGTAATTAATTGTTTTACAAGCGCGAAAAGATTTATATTTCCTACAATAGACCAGCAGCGTCACACTGGACGAAAAAGGATCACCGAAAATTCCTAAAACATGGACAGAGAAAGCGTAACAGGACTTTTATCCTTATGATAGAAAGAATTAAAATGTAACCTCTATAGGCGGTGTTATTGTGAAGAGATAAGCGCGACGGTAAGACACCGTAGGCAGTCTAAAGTACAATCGCAATCTTGGATCCACAGTAGCTTACTTTAAGGAGATTAAGAAGGAAAACGACAAAAAACAGAATGCGCGTTAGTGTCTCGACATACTCAGAAGATAATGTTTTAAAACTTGAAATGAACAAAAGCGATGGGAACAAGTCTCATGTTATCAAGATTAAAGCTGTCTTATTTTTACGATAAATTAGCAAGTTTAAGGTAGGCTGCCGTAGATGGCTTTAAGCGGAAATGATCCTAGAACCACGGTAACTTACCTTCAGAAGGTCAAGAAGTAAAACAAAGAGAAGCACGAAGTAGGAGTTTTGTGGGCAGTGCTGCGGAGCGATACAACGCCCTCAAATAGACATCTTAGTTTTCTAATATAACAAATTAATATTTTAAGGTTATAGCTTTTATTTCTACGATGATAGAAGGTCTAAGGCGAGTTCAAGGTATAAAAAAAAGTTAAAAGCGACGGTAGCAGAATGGTAGCGTCATCCTAGTTTAACGATAACTTACCTTAAGCAGGTTAAAAAGTAAACAAAAAGAAAAGCGACGTAAGAGTTTTGTGGATGATGGAGTAACGAAGCTGCGAAGTGCGACTGTTATTATGTATGACGGTGTTTCCGCCGAAGGCTGCGTTAATTAAAAATGAAGCATATACCTACGACGGTAAGCTGCCATAAGTGACTTCAAGTCACTGTGAAGCACGACGTAGGAGTCTTGTGGGATCAGTGTGCGATGGTCCCAGAAGATCAAATGAGTTTCTTTTTAATAAGGTTTTAGCTCTCCCTTATTGTTTGATGGGCGATTACAGAACGTGTAAAAGAGCGCACGTTGAAAACGAAGAAGAAAGACCTCCAAAGAATTCATAAAGCATGGCAGCATTAATACTTGTTAAATGTGGGAACATTACTACCACTTGTTAGGTTTAAAAAGTTCTTATAGTTTTATAACTCTTAGGACATCATGTAAGGCAAGAACCCATCGAGAGACTTATTCGTTACTCGGTGCTCCAGTCCAACACTGTAGCTCAGTAATTTTAGGGTCGATCCTTCAAAAAATAATGTAAGGTTGGAAATTTAATCACAGTTGGTATTTGTTGTGCCAAATAACATATTAAAACTTTTGGGGTCTCAGATGAGAGCGTCATCATTTTTCATCTGCAAGAAATGTAGGAGACACCATAAGCGAGAACTTTATGAAGTTGACGGCATCTTAGACAACAGGACTTTTAATATATGTTCTGCATTTACGAATAATTCCCATCACAAAATTATAGTCTTTAATACTCAAGGGGTTAAAACCTGAAACTGGTAAGATAATATGATGAGTATTTTAAGAAATTCCTTTATGTGCTGCTAATCGCCTTTTCTTGAAACTGCAAACACATGCAAACTTATAAAATTCTTGTTCATGTATTTCTCTACAATTTACCATCAGCATAATCAGAATCAGCTCTGTAGTAACTGAATAACTGGAAATGAATGAAAAAACCGCTATCAAAGTTTTGCCAGTTAATGAGTTTTTATTTTTTTCATCTCTTGATGTTCTTAGAATTTATTCTCTAATGAATAAACAAGAGAAAAAAGGCCTAAATAAAAACTTCTTATTAGCTTGCTATGCAGAAGCAGATAACTTTTGCAAGAAATTTGCTGGTAACTTCTCTCAAAGCTTTTTTGATCATATTCATGAAGAAATGTTGTATCAGTAGGATTAACTTTGCATTTTTGTTGAAGAAAGTATTTTCTCTTTCTAAAACCTTGAGTACTTCATTTTCATTGGTAGACAAAGGAAGAGTGATATTTATTTACTCCAGATGATCTTTTTTTTTGTTTTTTTCACAGATTGATAGTATTGCTAGTAACGTTATTAAATACATAAGAAGAAACAAATACGTTTAGTGGGTCATGGACTGAATTGAGAATATCTCAAAACTATTTGTGTCAAAGGCATTATATCACTGGAAATAAGTTCAATAAGTCGAAAGTCTTTGTAGATTGCGAAAACAACTTCAGTATGACAAATCGGTATTTTTTTGCGAAAGTCATATAGTTCCTTACAAGATGGATTGTTCGTCTCAAAATGTGCGTACATTTGCTGTTTCAATACCGTGTCAAATATTTTTGAAGTAATTGTTAACACCGAGATTGGTCTATAGTTACTTATTTAATTAATAGAAGATGCCCGAATGCAAGGAGTGATCATGAAATAAATGTCAGTGTTTCCAGGATTATATCTAGTTTATTTGGATAAAATAAGCATCTTGAAGGTAAGATAAGATAAGATACTTTTTCCGTGTGATACAGAATTTGTATATATAGATGTGTCATGTTGAATACTTATTTATATGAAGGGTATAACAAATGATATAAAAGAAATTTGACAAACAATATAATTATAACCGTATTATAAACAGAAATTACTGAAAGAATTGTGAATTTACAAATTAATTAACATTAGAGAAACATTTCTCATCTAAAAGCGTTTTTAGATGTTTTTTAAAACATTGTAAGCTATTGGATAATTTTATGTTACAAAGCAGTTTAGTATAAAGCTTTGTATGCATATATACCTAAATGGGATTCTTTTCATATATAAATAGTTAGATTATGCGTTAGTGTTATAAAATTTGATTTGAGTCATGTATCATATAAGTGAACAGTATCTACTATTTCTTAAATTTTTTTTGATTTATAAATACACTTTGATACTCGGTGAATCCACCCCAGATTATAATATTATACGATAAGTGAGAATATACGTACAAGGGGATAAAAGACGTCCAGGAATCCTTGTGATACATAGCTTTTCAAATTTTTGAGTGCCAAGAAGGATGTATTCAGTTTTTGGTACCTTAGGTAGTATGTTCTGCTTAGGTTAATTTGTTGACGATAGCTAAACTTAAGAGTTTAGTATGTTTATTTAGTTTCGACCTCAACTGGTTTGCGTTTATGAAAAATAACAACGGCTGTTTTATCTTTATTAAGCATAATCTTGTAAAAGTTTTGATTACAGTTACAATTTCGAATTTTAATTCCTCTAGACTACATACTGACACCCCAACCGTAGTGTCGTCTGGAAAAGTTACCACTTGAAGTGAAGTATTGTTTTAGATTTAAATCATTAACAAACATACAATTTGTCTTAGATTTTCGTTTCGTGGTAGTTTTTTAGTCTGGTCTTGGAAACCTTCATTGCAGATTACCTCCACCATAAACAAACACTTGTAAATTCTTCAGAACGGACGAACTCGTGCTGACGTCTTCGTCGCGATACCACGAAGAAAAACGACTAATTACTCTACGGCTCCGAGTTGAGTGCAGCTTATTCGATCCATGCTTGCAGTTTGTACAGTAAGAATTAAATTTTAAGATTTCTAATGTATTTATTTTTTCTATTTTAATAAATGGATTATTTGAAATTGTACATATACTATGGTGGACTTGAATAATAATTTAAGGTAGATTTATTTTATATTTAATCGATTTTAAAATTAACAATGTTGTCCATCTTTTAAAAGCAATAATTGTTGGGTATTAACACTTTAAGATGTAATATAATTATTTGACTTTCTGTTTGGAACATTTTTTTGAGGTTATCAGTTTTTAACAATTAGAAATTTTAACTTTATATATATTGTAGTTACAAGATTTAGAATATTGAGAAGAAATAAGAAGAAAGGGACAAAGAAAACCGAAAAACCAGGAGGTGGAAAAGAGAGCGCAGAACAGAATAAAGAAAACAAAGAGAAGAGAAGAAACAAAGAAACAAAACAAAAGGAAATGGATTGACGAAAACGATAAGAAGAAAGTGTGTATCGCAAAACACGTTAAATATTTCAAAATCAGTTTACGTAAATGTGTTTTAGCGAATTGAAGGTAAACACATTTAGTAGATATGCAAAAAGCTCTTGGAATGTAAACAGCTTATTGAATGCTGTGATTGTTCTTATCGATATGCAATGTTTCAAAACGTTCTATCAT
>VTPC01002799.1:0-24201 GCA_011009095.1 Ignelater luminosus | reverse complement strand
TTAAAGTCTTAAACTGTAATAATTTTACTTAAATAAATAAGTTTACTAGGTTACTAAGGTAAATGATATAGAAAGTTTTCTACATTCCTACGTTAAAGTTCAACATTGAAAGGGACATCTCGTTTTAAGTTTGAGAACTGGAATTTTTGCTTTATACATTCTGGCATAGCAAAAGTTGTTTTTCCTTGGGCTTTAAATAAAAATTGCTAGCAACTGCAATTCTGGTAAGTACTAGTATAAAAATGTACCTTACGAAAATAGATCGTTGATATTTACTACCATAAGAATAACACTGTATACTACAGCTTAGATGAAATATTCTGTATCAAAATTCCATCTTCCTAAAATGAAATTGTTACAAACGTCAGGTATGTATTCCCTTATGACTCAGGACGTGATTTGTCACCCTCCATTATTGAAATCTCCCCTATTTTCTGCCCTCCATCAAGGCACGTATAACTGGTGACAGCATCAATAAAAGTATAATCATACTGTAGCAGTAACTTTATTTCTAAATCATCGAATAATCAACTTTCAGCATTTGTAATAGAAGACTACTTATAGGCTACGCATTAGATTAAGCTAAAACAGTATTTGTATTTGTGAAAAGTTTTTATTGTGTGCATTAATCATACTAAATAATAATAATTAATAGCAGTAATAATAATAATAATAATAATGATAATAATATCTTTAATGTACAGTACAGTTAGTACACACATGCATAAAAAACAAGAAAATTATACAGCACAATGGGCGAAGTTCGGAAAGGTATTATTATGAACCTCTTTCTGCTTTCCACTTAAATCAATTAAATCGAAATAAAATCAAACTTTAGTACTCGAATAAAACTAAAAGATAAATAAAATATTAAAACCAATAGAAAATGAAATAGCTAAAGTATAACTTTATTGTTAAATTAGTTTACTGCTAATACTTTTACAGAAAGCTTTGAACAAGTAGGTACGATATTATAGAAAAACGTTTATGTCTTTGCGTAATATCCTTATAGTAGAAAATAAAAAAGTGAACTACAATAGGTTATTTTATCAACAACTTTTAAATTAAATTTGATCGCTTCGTGGTCTAGTGACCAGCAAGCAAGATTTTCGATAATGTAAATTGAACAAAGTCTCAGTTGACTGTAACGAATCAAGATAAGCTTCACAAATCTGTGAAATGTGCAAAAAACGACGAAATATAAGATATAGGTCTCTTATATGATATTCCACTTGCTTTACGGCGCCCTCGTTTTCAAGAGGTTTTTCGAAGGCACAGATCGTTTATTATTACACTCGAACGAGTTTCTTCGACTGTTCTCTACTTTGTGGAATAAAAAGTTGGAAGTTAGAATTTTCAATGGTGTACGTTTTATATCAAAGACTTTTATTAACATCAACGTTTTCTTTATAATTAGAGAAGTTTTGACATAAAGCGGCTTTCGTTGTGTGCTTTTCTTTCCGGTCTCGTGTTGCCTAAGACTTCTTAAAGAGGTGTTTTAGAGAACAAACCGAATTCTCTGCTAAAAGCCAAAGCGTCCTCAGAAGTCTTAATCGACGCCTCTTCGCGCTTGGCTTTCAGAATGTGGTGAGATCTGTTCTCGGTTGTCATGCCGACGAGATATTGTAAGAAGCACCCTATTCAGCTTCACTGCACCGCTTTCGAAGAATAATCATGAAATACGAGGGAGCAGACGTATACCTTATTTTGTTCCATTTATCCACACAAAACGAGCGCAGTCGCCCGTAGATTTCCTCGAGTAGTTGGCGTGTTCCGTTAAGTTAATGGGGAATTATGTTAAAATGTAACTTCGCTACCAAACTACTAATTAAATAGAATTGTCTGGAAATGCGCTGTGTTATCAAGTAGCTTTAACTACAAAAGAAAATACACCGAAGTTTGTGAAATTTAACTTCTACGTTTCGCTTTGTTCGCAACGTTCCTTCATACACTTACACACACCAAATTGCTGCTGATATTTTTCTTAATGTACTTAAATCCTTTGTAAGCTACAGCATTGGCGTAAGCTTCACGAAGTGATTCTGAATTTATGTACGTATTACTTTAAACTGTAGAGTCTAGATGTTTTTACGCGCTGTTAACTTTTAACAAGATATATAAAATACAGAAATCTATAACACTATCTAAAATAAAAGACATTTTTGACATTTTCTGATCATTCGGTTTAAAAAATGGCCTGTCCTGAAAATAATAATAATTCAAGTTCTAATAGTTTGAGTCTCTGCGCTGATTTTTTTCTACCTTGGGAAATGTCCGGTTACCCAGTACACTACAGCCTGTTGGCTTATTATGCTACTCCCATTAATTTTTACTGCATCCAATCCAGTACACGAGTTCTCTGTAAGTGGGTAAGTGTTAAGTATACTTGGTTCTATTACTGTTGACCCATAAATATTCTGCCTTCTGCATGCCAGAGCATCGCATTTGCACAGTATGTGTTGAACAGTTTCTGGTTCCCAGTTGTACTATTGGTTTCAAAATGAACTAGGACACTTTAATTTTCCCATTGTAATATCTACATTTAGTTTCGGCTGAAATATCTTTACCCATGGATTATTTGACAGATAAAGCCACATTTACACCAGGAAAATTACTTACATTTTCGAATCATAGTAGTTGGCCAGTGTCCTAGTTCATTTTGAAATCAATAGTACATTCTGCATTCTAGGTCTCCATGATACAAGTCCATTTTGTTTTACAGATGCATGCCCTATAAGGTATTCTACTACTATTTGTAACTGTTTCGTGCTTAGTGTAAGCAGGCTTTCTGTTCTTTTTCCGCACAGATTGCCTATGTAGGACTTTCCATGTTCTTGTCTCGGTAATGTTTGCCAGTGTACAGTGTATTGTTCTTTAAGCGATTTTCTTACTTGTTCACGGAGTGTACTTTTTGGTACTCCTAGAGCAGGTTCCGGGCCAAAGTATGATATCTCTGATACTCTCTTAGACAGGTCATCAGCGTTTTTATTGCTTTCGTTTTTCCAGTGTACTCAGATAAGCTTCACTGTGTTTTGGTCTGCCAATCTCATTAGTTCTTCCGAGCATTCCCATATTAGTATAGACGTTACCTTCGGATATGGTAAAGCCTTCAGGCCTTACTATCTGTGGATATTTGGATCCTTTTGTTGCTACATAGTGTCTTTGTTCCCATTCTCCTCGACCTGATACAATAATCACAAAGGCGGTATCAAAATTGTATTTGACTATCATATGGTCTACTTTCATATTTATGTCTAGCTCTTTCATATGATTTTTTTATCGCTGCGTGTTCCGATCTAACTGGTATGTTATTGAATTGGTTTTCCCAGTCGTTGGAGATTTATCCTGGCTTCCTCCCTTATCACTAAGTGCAAGGGGGGTAGGTTTAGTAGTATCTCCATTGCCCCCTTGTGATGCTTAGACAAGTAAGTATTTGCAGTTTGCTTAATCTTTCAATTATTGTCGTTGGTAGCGTCTTTGTACACCATACCAAAGATCCGTAGATGATTGTTGACTGGACCACCATTATATACAACCAGTAGGTACATCGTGGATGGTTTCAATCTCCCATGTTTCACCATGTGACAATCTGTCTATCATTAAGATGGTTTCCGCCTTTCTAGTTATTTTCTTTATATGTTGGTTTTGGATGAGTCTAGAGTCCAATACTATCCCAAGATAATTCACCTCCTTCGACATTTGTAGTTCCATTCCTTGAATTTTTAACGGCCATATTCCGTTAATTTCCTTCTTCGCGTAAATGGTACAACTGTCGTTTTAAAGAAGCTTAACTTTAAACCCTCTTCTTCTATCTAGTTCTGTACAATGTTTGTTGCCTAGCTGTACTGATGAATTTATCCTGAGTCAAGATGACTAGATCATCTGCATATCCCAGGGTATGATGTCCATTTTGATCAGTCCGTCCACAACCAGATTTCGCAGTAGGAGAGATCAGTTCTTCTACTTCTTTGGTAGATGGTGGTTCAGGAGCGTCATACAGGAGATAGGCCGAGTCCAGAATAATCTGCCTCGGACCGTTTTCTCTTTCGGCTCTTAGTTTGATTTCCGTTAGGTCTCTGCAACAGAATTTACTTAGCGTACTGGAGGTTTACTTAGAGTATTCTTAGTTCTATCATTGCTATTGAGGATCTTAAAGGTCACCCTGCTCAACTTGTAATAAGCTTTTAACTGAAATTTTAAGCCGCTCAGACATCTTATAGCCACCTAGCCCTAAACAGTTGAGTCAGTTCTTAATCCCGTGTCTTGATTATTGATGTAGACTGATCACAAAAATAGAGAATATGTATTACATGTTTCTTATAAAACAACAGGGACTTTAATATTTTTAAGCAGTGTATGATTAGGAGTGTCTTGAAGTATCGTAGGTGTGTTCACAAAATATGTTTTTCATAAAAGACAGACACAAGAAGTATCTTACATACAATTCCAAAGTTGACTTTTTCGTCTGCTTTTGGTATTCACGACTGAGAACATATGATTAAAATAGGTAATAGCAAATTATAAAGTATAAATAATCTCAACATTAACGTTAGTGGAAATGAAATGCGTTTAGGTGCATGATACTGTACGTAATTAAGGAGTCCCTAGAGATTTTAACATGGGGGTTCTCCCGAGATTCTTAAACGAATGCGGGGCCCCTCAGGATTTTAGCGTGGAGAGATTCCCCATCGGTATCAGCACGATGCTAGCTTTTTGATCTAAGTTATATTGTGAGGGAACTTTTGGGCCTCCCCGTATTGCAAGAGTTGCGGGGATGGATGTTGCGCCACTGGTGGCAACAAAGTACTACCAAAATGATTCACGTTAATTTAAGAAGTTGTTAATTTTTGTTATGTTCTACGTCAAAATATCTAAAACCTTTTCTTTAGCATCTTTTCGAACTGTAGCTTAGCTCCAAAGAAGATCGGGTATTTTTGGTTTAGTTAGCAAATACTTAGTGAACTAGGATTTTCAAAAAAATAAACAGCTTTTTGCTAATTTAACCAACAAACGTTATTTTCTACCAAGCAAAAAACGACTTGTGTTTGGTTTTTGGACATGCACAAATTATTTGCTCAAAAAGTGTTTCAAAAAAATTAAAATGGAAATTTTTCCTATTTGTAGAGTCGTAAGTAATATAGACATAGACCTAGTTGTGTAGGTTAATGGTAACATCAGAGACCAATAGCAATTTTAAAAGAAATCCTAAAGATGTTTTTAAAATTGCTAAGTTTGGAAATCTCGACAGTTTTTACAAAACATCCCCTTTAATAGTTACCTTTATAAAATATCCGTGGAACCTAAATAAATCTAAAGTTAGTTATTTTTGGACGCCGTATGTATAACAATAGAATCAAATTGGTTGTTTGTTATTTACGTTTACTTCAATAACTTATAATATATTGTTGATTAAGAAAATATCAAAGAGATATTTCTGTAACACGCCTCTGAAAATAATCAGTGAATTATTTATTTTAAAATCTGTTTGTAGGGTGGATAAAGAGAAAATAGCAAAATCGCTTTTCTCACAAGATGTATTAATATCCTCATAAAAAGTTAAACCGTCTCGGGGCAAAACTAATTTAGAACAAGCTCCAAATCAAATTAATCCGCTGAGGCTTAAGCGGGTGACAAGTCGTAATGTTCTCTTTCCGTGCAGTGCAACCGAGGCGGAGCTCGTACACGTGGAATCGCACCCTCGGATCCTGATTACAACATTAACTACCCTTGGGACTCCCACCGCACACTTCCCTACAGCTGTTTTGCTTCCATACACTGGCACCCTTTCCCTTTAACCTCCGGTTGTTTTCCTTTCTTGGTTGTTAACTAGTATTAGTTAACAGAGTTTTCTCCCGTTTTTATTTTGTTATGGAAAATAAATAAAACCTAAAACGTTAAAATAATACATTATAAAGTTGTAGAATTTTGGATGAACAGAATATTCTCGGTTCACTGTTAAATAAATGTGCAAGATCAAGTATTAAGTTATAAAAATGAGATCCACAGGACAAATTGAATGCCTGTAGTAAACGCCATCCATATCAGTGACTTGTATTGTTTGGTCCAAATTAAGTGCGGTTCTCTCTTCTCTCTTCTACTTCTCCCTGTTCTTGGTTGAGATAATTCAACAAGTACGCTCTTGCCCGCGCGCTTTGCCGCCACTGGCAGAGTAATTAACACCCTAATTAGTCCAATTAACACTTTGGAGCTAGCGGTGTTCTCGCCAAGAGCGCAACCAGTCTCTTCCAAACACGAAATGTTTAAACTAGGAACAGCTTTTGGTAATTTAGCGTTTCTCTCTCCCCACGAGAGTTTATTTAATAAATTCCCTACTAAAATTTTTAAATAATTTACATTTACAGTTCCACCCGGTTTGAATAAAAATATTTAAGCTGGGATAAACTCGCGAAATGTATTTGTTATGTTTAATTTGGGAGTATAAACTTCGTTTAGAAATACTCTTTTAAGAAACGTTAATGATTATCAAACGATGAAAAAAAAATATTTCTGTAAAAAGATTTTCTGCAAGAGAAAAAAATGAGGAAATCCGAACAAGGAGAGTATTTTATTCGTAACAGCGAAACGTTGTCAACATTGTCACAAACGGAATCGTGTAAAATTTCACAGGTTTCTTTCTGTTCGTGACTGAATACCATACTTTTTCCGAACCACCACGTAAAAACCTCGGAGTGTCACATTCCCTCGTGCATAAATTCCTGTCACATTAATATGTAGGTGTGGGATTCCTTTTTCATATGAAAACTCGAGTCTCGAAATTCAAACTTTTCAAAAGCTTTTTGATCATTACGACGTGCAAGGTAGGTAAAGAGGAAACGTCTGAAAATATGTGGGAGTGCTGTTTGACGTCAAACGAACTACGAGTTGTGAATGAAGCTCAGGAAAACGTTTACGATTTTACGCAGACGAAGTAAAGAATTTTATAGGTTTATATTTGGATTACAATGGTTTCCACAAACTTAATCTGGCGTTTCCCTGATCGCCTGGGGATATTTACGACTTTTCCGAATTTATGTGTTACATATTATGTTATATTTTGTTAAAGTCGATCAATAAGAAAGTAAATGTAGACTACTTCATCATTTCTAGTAAGAATTGTTCCTGTGAAGGTTAAATACAGCAACAAACAAGTACTAATTTACTATTCATAGACTAAATGAAAATAATGATTATAATCGTATATGTATATAAATAGATAAAAGACTATTCCGAATATTATATATTATACCATATTTTTAATTGTACCTGTTTTGTACTGTTTCATTCAGCTACTATAATATACACAACTTATATTAGTAAATTACTGATATCAAAATAAATACCTAAAAAATAAAGCAACGCGGGTTATTCTTAAATGTAATAAATAAACGTCTTAAGATAATCTTTAGATTTTGTACCTATTAAATAATTAAGTCGGTTAATGTTATAACATTTTGTTACTGTAAAAGCGGGACGATGTGACCAGGGGTAAATACAGAAGTTGATAGAAATAAAAGTGCCAGCAGGCTCGCTCAAAGGTCAGTGATGGGCGAATTCTACTAAAAGGTTCCCTGATTTCTTACAGAAAGCTAGCAACAATGGTGTTACAGATACCGTAGTTAAGATCAGGAAGACACCAACCATTGACGGCACGAACCAATTTCAGGGGCAATTGTAGATTCAGGAACCCTTGATGCATAAAAGGAAAAATAGCTCTAAATATGCTTTAAATATACAAATTAATGATTAAAGACTTATAGTCTACTCCAAAAAGTCTAAATATGTGAGAATTGTATAATATAGACAGATCTGTTTCGACCTTTTTTGGTCTCATTAATAGGAGATAACATTTTACAATTTTCACGTACTTCACGCTGCCATAGAGTTATAGTAATCACATGCATAGCAAGAAGCTTTGGCGGCGACATCTAATAATCGTTACTAGTAGCAAGCACACAAAGTGCAAAGGTCAGAATAGCCAATGTGCGCTCCAAAGATATTAAGTCCCATGTTTATGCAAGCCCGATCCTCGACAGGTTCATAAAACAAGTAATGGCAAACCGATAAGGGCTTGTTGCAGATTGAAGTCTCTTGGAAGTAGTATGATAGGCTTACATTGCTGGAATAGCTCGAACCTACCTATGCTATCTCTTAACTCATACTATTTTTTCAAAATAATTGCAAAGTAAATGTAACACAAACAAAACTGGGGTCGTATTCGTAGTTGCTTAGTCAAAAAGGATTTATTATAAAATAACTTTTAGTCTGGTTCTACTAGCGTCTCCCTGGCTACATATCAGAAAAAAGTGAATGGAAACGTCAGTAAAATCAGAATAAAACTAGTTCTAAGTAAAATCTTTTAGGGAGGAATCTGGAGCCAAAGATTCGATCACAGGATGTAAACTTGAAGATCCACGTTTAAAAAATCCGTATATTATATGAAATGACCTTGCAGATCTAAATGTGAAAGGTGCCACTCAATTCGTGATTGCAAAAAGGTGTAAAGAATGTTTTTCAAAAATCTTTGCATGGTTGAAAATCGATTGAACTTATGTTTACACCGCATTAGCAAACTTATTTCTACGTATCTCTTAATAGCTTTTGTACCCAAGGAAAGCTTATTCTTCCTGGATCCAAACATTAAAAAACCAGCTTTGAAATTATTGTTAACAAATGCGACAAAGCTGTTCCTTGGTATCAGCATCTTAAAGAAATGCTGAAAATATATAGTTTTGTATGTACCGAGAGCAACGCTTTAGTTTTATTATAGTGGTTTTTATAATTGTAATAAGTTTAATCTAGAAGGAACAATTTTCAAGACAGAATTAAAATAAGTTTAGACCTGGTTTCAAAGCAACAGCTTGTTTCTAAGTCGATATTTTTAAAGTCAGAAAAGAAAGAAACTAAATCTTCACAGACCAGGTTTAATTCCTAACTTGTCTTAGAAATTGGCCCAAAAGGTTTTTTGTAATATCTGCATTTTAAAGAAGTGGGTTTATTGAAAACCAATACAAGAAAGAGCGTTTCTGTCCAATTTACTGTTAGAGAGATAGGATGTATTGTAAATCTATCAATAAATATAAAGACATATGAAATCGAGAAAGGAGGATAGTCAGTTATACCTATTGGAATTTAATATAATAGCTTTGTAAGCTTTTAAACAAGGACTTGAAATCAATTTAAGTATCATCTAAGCAGTTCCAGATAGTGCGTGAAAGTATGAAGTTGTCAGTTGTGTTCTTCCCTGTCCCCGTCTCTTCCTCTCTCTGGAGTTTCTGCCACTTTGGCATTGTCCGATTGTAGGCTTTCGATTGCCAGTTGCAGAGCAGGTTCACCCTTCTGTCGAGAGTTGTAGATACGTCTAGCTGCAACATCTTCCTCTCCTCACGTCCCGACGGACAACCATTCTTTGAGAGTAAGGAGAGGGTGGACTATTGCTTCCATTTTACACTCTCCGTGCTCTCCTGAGATCCTCGTCACTGCCACGCACATACAACAGTTTTACAATATCTGCCGACATCTTATCATAGCATTGGCCACAGTGTAACACACATCATTGCGTACGGCGTTTATTACCTATTACTACTAGACACTCAATTCAACCTTTACTTTCCTATGCGATGGTGTCCAAACAGTTTCCACATCGGTAACACCAGCTTAGTTGTGGTACCCCATAGCGTCGAATAGTACTTCTCATACAACGCCACTGTTTCACATCACTAGACCATAAGACGACGCCGACACCACAGCCACTACTAATCTGCTGCTGCAGCTACTACACCAACACTACCTAGAAGAGAGTCTAAGAATGGAAGCAACTACGTGTAGCTGACTAGCCCAGACATCACAACGAGTTAGTCATTAACTGACTTAAGAGAGAGGCGCTTAGAACAGCTCACGGTCTCCCTTTAGTGACCAGGAATCAACGTTGAAAAAGTAGTAGAATAGTTTCGAATAAAGAACAGAGAGAGATTTATTTATCATACTACTTCAACACCACACTTTTAAGCTTGTTCTACTACATAAAGCAAGATGCTATCTCCGCAGTTTTAGTTTGGTACTCAGTAAAGGAGCTATTCGATGCATTTACACGTAGATCCATAACGTGATCATAACTTCCCTACCACAATATAATATTCTGAGAAAACCCTAACCGTGCTGTGTAGACGACTATGAATTCAAATCGACATCTGCATCGTCTAATGAAAAATACAAAAACATCTATATACCCTATTTGAGTACTACGCCAAATTCTATTGTCAATCAATTTTTTCGCATTTTTTCGATAGGTGGAGCCTCAGTCATCCAGAGTAATTATGAAAGTAAAAGAGTTAGTTAAATACACACCTACCTTTCTAGAAATTGAAGATTTCTGAAAACTGTTTTCCTTTCCTATTTGGAATTCGTATGTTTTGACACTTGGTATTGATTCATACACTATTTAGATAAATACTTTCCCTTTCAACGCGATCCATCGATGCTTTACTTTAAAACTACATTAAATGTACCTTATCTTGGCACTTTGCAGTATTTTTTGTATTCTGGAAGACGAAGAGCAGATGTTAATTTAATGTCTGAACAAGACTGAAGCTTTTTCAATTGGCCGTGGCGTTTGCAACTACGTTATAACAGTACTTGGAACTTAACTCAGCATTTCACCTCATAAGACTAACACTATTTATGTATCAATCTTACTTGTAGAAATTTAGAAACACTATCAAGTTCGGCCCATAGGACAATTTTTAATTTTACTTACACTGCAACGTAAGTTTCATTGCCTTTGCACCCTAGCAAAAAAAGATATAAATTTGTGGTGCTTCGAGTTGGCGTATATTTTGCAAATACGAACAAAAAAACGAAATTTTCAGTTTTTCTATGACTTGCAAAGGTATACCAACTCATTGCTATCAAAGATATGTTTGCTGTAGGAATCTGAAGATTGGCGAAAATCGTTAATATAAAGCAACGAATTGGTTGTTGACTAGGCCCTTCTTTCATCATCCAACCTGTAAAACTTTTACACTTACCAATAATTTAAACTCATTACTTTGAGCCTTGAAAGTAACATATTACTTTGATGAACTTACTTGAATCACATTTGAACGTAAATAACTATTTCGCATAAAAAAGGTATAAGTTAAATATGAAGAATTTGCAGTATAATTACAGAAACTTGATATAAAATATGTCTACACACTAAAGAAGATTAACGTCTTAACATTTGGAACGAAACGGTAAACTAAGTAAGAACAACTGAAACGAGTTCTCGAGGCGAATAGGAGGTTTAAGAGGATGAGAAATTGGGGGATGCCTAGAAGCAGGGAAGTTCGCCCGGGGTAATTGAGAGAGATTAAGGGATCGGGCGCACCGCATAAACACAACCCTCGCTAGCACAGACGGGTTTTCAATTGAGGCCATCGAATAATTAATATTGACTCTCGGTGTCGTTCACTATTAGCAGCTTTTAATGTAGTACTAATTAGAAATAATATCAACTACGAAAATGCATAGATTAAATCAAAGTTTATTATTAAAGAAATTAAATAAAAAAGTAAATTATACAAATTTTAAATAAGTAGTAGTTAAATACTGAAGTTGAATAAGAGTTTACATAATTCCGAAACTTTTCTATCGTTTTCGTAATTACCTGTCATTTCATAAACGTAGCCGCAAAAGTAACCCTAGTTACGGTAATAATTCATAAGGTCATTATCTATTTTCAGTTAATAAGTTCCGATCGATAATAGGCAATGTGAAACTTTGAGAGCGTGGTATAAATCATGCAAACGGATAATACTATAGCAAGTCATTATTATAATTTAGAAACAGAAAGAACAAAGAAATTTAGTCGCAGTTAAGAACCGAAACCGCATGATTGCATGTTGGCACGGTTCCTAAACGCCCAACCATTGAGATAAACTTTGGAAATTACACTTGGCTGCCGGTCAAAAGACATGAAATATCTATAATGAAATTCTTCGAGCGTCACTAGATGATACGGAAAAACTCGTCTAGTACTTCTAAGATGCTACAATACTACTGAAAGCTTATTCTATTATAATTTTCGGAGCCAAACAATTTAATAGAAAAATAATATTGAACTGGTTCGTGCAGATATAAAGTTATTATTGCTTTGTTAGTTACTAAACCATTTTAATTAATTTTGTTTACTAAGCTTTTATGAAGAGAAAAAGACAAAAGCTTACAAAGTTAAGAAATTAGTACCATAACAACATGCAACGTTACAACATAATTTCCAACAAATTAACTGCACTGAACACTAACGTAAAACAAAAAATTATTACTTTAAAGATAATAGATTCAAAACAAAATAGAGCTTCATGATCGATCGACTGTGAAGGCAGTTCATAAAGAAGATTGTCTACCAAATGGTTGAAACTGACTAACCTATATCAAGAATGATACAAGGCGTTTCTAAATTTAAAACTTCTAACCGTAAGACCCAAACGCCGAGTACCAACAACGACTAGCACTTTTTAAAAGAAGGCTGAATGAGCATACTATCTTTTGGTTTTCGATAGAAAGTTATCAAGAATGTTGTTTTTTCTCGTATTTACCATTTGGCTGCGTATTTGAGTGGGCAAAAACGTTAAACTTATCTTTCTTTAAATGCCATGTTCTTTTCAAGCCAATTTCTCTTTTAGTATACCTAGTTCTGCAGCAGAGGCTCGGCAGGCATGTATATTTACATTAAAGGTGCCGTTTAAAGTGGGCATCAAAACATCAAAATTTTCTTGGCAAATTCGATGGTTTGTCGTTACCTTCCGAGGAAGGAATGACAAAGAAATTCTATGTAGATTCTAACCGGGTATTGAATTTAGACCATAGGATGTGTGAATTTGTAAAACGATATGAAAGTAATTTATACCCAATGTAGTAAAAGTGTGGAACACTACTAATATTCAATAAAATAATAAAAAAAGGTTCGTATTCATACGAACACGTCTCCAAAAACGCACCGTTTTTGGAATATACTCGTAGTTTCACATAAAACTGCATGCTTTTTGCATTATCTCGAAACTAATGTGATATTAAAATAAAAGTTTTTGGACATACATTCAAACAAACTTTCTTTATTATTTTAATAAGTAAACATCCTTTTCTCGCGATAGTCGGGTTTGGTCTTTGGTTTGGGTTGGCTGAAAATCTGTGTTATCACACTCGTTTAGCTTGCAGTTTGTTTTAAAGAAATTTAAGCAAAATGAAACATCTGCTAGAAATTAAGATTACTTGAAAATTTAAAGATAATTAATCCTTAACACGTAAAAAGAGATTTTGCTGCAACGAAGTGTAAACTATAAACATTCTAAAATCATCTCAAATCTTTACCAAAATAAAGAAATACGATGCATTGATTGTGTTTAATTGCAGCAATAAACTGCAACATACCTGTAAGCATTTGCATGTCAAAAGAAAATAGCTAATGAAGAGACAATTCAGAGGGCCTTTTATCTTCTTTCTGGTAGCTTAAGTATTACAGTATGGCAATAATATCCCGTAGTGTAATTCTCGACTAAAAAACTAGTTGCCATCAGGAGGCAACTTGAATAGGTTTAGGGATTCACCAGAATAGACTTAGCTAGTGATAGGGGTGTATTATGTACTTTTGCAGTTTTCGATTCTAGATATGTTTTGGCAAAATGGCTGGTAGTTAGGCAAGAAATATGAAAATGGGCTCTTGCAGTTTTCTGATTTAGTCAACTGATTAAAAGCCAAAGACCGATGGTGTCTTTTCAACTTTCGTTAAAGCACACGCAATTTGCATAATAACTACACAGAAGAAGCAGTAATCACTAATTTTTTTTTCGAGTATTCCATAAAATTAATAAAAATCTGCATTGTCAATTCTCAAGAGTTTTATGTTTTAAGACTATGAATTTCGAGACGTGACAATACAGCATTCTTTTGAATCTTCGTCTTCAAACTGCTGGGATCAACTTATACAGTCACTAGCAGCATAGAATGATCTCGTCTGGTTTACGAATGTATCAAGATTTGGGAAAGACGCCTATGCCGGAATCTTGAACTTAAGCCAAGAGTAGAACTTTTGTTTTCTTTAAGAAAGTTTGCAACGGGATTTCAACTAGTCCTAATGTACTATTACCGTAAACTGATTAGATCAAAAATATATAAAAGTAAGAACATCAATATTCTCCAGACAGGGGTAACTAATCTTTTTCTTAAAACGGCTCTCGGACTTTCTAAAAGTTTCTTTAATGTTATCGCTTTTAATTGGATTCTGAAACGGGAGGAATAATAAATCCGGTTTAAAACAAACATTGCTTCCAACTAGGAACCTACCTGTAAAACCATTCGCTATACAAGAATTGTAACTGATTTGTTGGCAAGACACTGCTATCTATAAATAGAAACTTCAATACTAATAAGCTCTGTAGAGATACTATATGCAGTTTCTGTGATGAGGATAAGTATAGTTGCCCACATCCTCCGTTAGTGTACTCAGATAACTTTGAAACGGTGCTACCTTTTAACCTTTCTAAAATCGAATTCTTTGTGAATGGTATTGATCTTTTCTTGTGTTTTTTTCTTCTACTATAATACCCTATGAAAATAGGCTACAAGACCTAATTGTTGCTGCACCGCAAGGATAACCAGCTTGTACTCAGTTAGAAGTTAAAAATCGTACAGAAAGGAATTAAAAAAAGTACTATTTACAAACAGGATCGTATTCCAATATCTTTGAATTTTTATCGTGAAATACTGTTAATCTATCAAGACCAAAACAGATTTATTACTCGCTTTGGAGTGAGAGCATCTCGTTTTATCTTGAAGAATATTTTAGGGTAGCCAATTAGATTGTGTGTGAATACTTTATTTACCAATCAGAATTATTCGAGGCTGTGCCGCTTTGTGGAAGAGCTTCCTCCCTTATATACCAGGAGTCCTATCTCTTTTGTCAGAATTTCTTCAGTTATCGAGTAACCATTTGCAGTTGAGTCCTGGAGGATTCTCCCACGTTGGCTCGCGTGGGCGTCCAATGGCGGTAATGTACCGTCCTGTCAGTTTGAGAGGTGTAGTTTTCATCGTGGAAGAGCCTCTATCTATCGTACCTTATCTTAGACTTTTAGTGCTTATGGTGGGAGCCTACTTTGAGGTCTAGATCTATCAGTGCAGCTATCGCTGATCGCATTTTACCACAATGAATTCTAAACAATTTCGTATCTTAATTATTTGATATTCAGGAAAACTGTCGCTTATCGTTGATTTCATTTTGATCAAGCTTCGTCAAGTCTTAGTCACATATTATGTGACACAACTTCCAGATAAAGAATAGCTGTAAACCGCTAGGTGTTCTGCAGCTTCTGAGGCCGCTATCCAGGCCTGGAGCTTCCGCTTATGCGTCACTAAATTACTAATATAAAACAAGCTTCAAGCTTCAATATACTAGGTGTATCGTTTGAGTTCACTTCCGTTAAATGTAAAAAAAAAACATTAACGGGTTTATTAAGTTCATCAGAACGTCGATGTATTGGGCTTATGGCGAGGCTTTACTATGAGACAAATGACTATTGTTACCGTCGCCCAGTGACTTCTACTCCTCTACCTACTTCGTCTTCTGATAATAAGTCGCCTCCAAGTATACCGCCAAACCAAGTGTTGCCTCATAATTGGACATTAGTGCGTAGAAAATCAGTTTCAAAAGTCTTAATACGTTTTGACGTTAGTTACGAAGTTGTTAGAGTCACGGGTAATAGCGTATCAGTATATGGTCCAGGTGGGTGGTGCAAAGGCATCAAGGCCCAGAGCTCAAGTGTGTTCATGAAAAAAAAGAAAAACTTATTTCTTGTTTGTTTTTAATAAAATTTGTTTATGTCGTTTACACAAAGCACACGACAGACTATTTTCTCACATTCCTTTTCTTACTTTCAGTAATTTCACGCATTAAGTCGTGATTCTTTGGGGTTTGATGGCAAGATGAGAAAATCATTAAATATGGAACCTCGATGATAGAGCACACACTTGATAACTTCATATATTCAGCAGCAAAATTGATGAAAAGGAAATTGTAGTTCATGGTAGGCTAGGGGTACTAACTATTTATTATTATACCTTTCCTTCAATAACTCCGTCGAAAATCAGTGACGTTTTAGGAATCCAAGCATTTTTCAAAAGCCACAAGACTGAGTACAAGATCACAAATCCAAGATCAAGCTGTGCGGGTTTATAGAAGGTGCATTAAATATTGAATTGAGATTAAAACTTAATACTGAATTAAATGTAAATTTTGATAATCTGATTGGTCAGAATTTGACTGTATCCTAGCAACAACACCGAATTAGATCTAATTCCCAGTTGACTTTTAATTCAGTTTCTATAAACTGGCCTAAGTGTATACAGTGACCAATTTAGCTAGCTTTAAGTTTCTCTTACAATTCTACCGTATATTACATGAAAAGATGCAAAAACAAACATCTACACATTGCAAATATGAGCTCATAATATAATAAATATCTCTTATTGTAAAGTACGTAACTGATATCTCATTTTATTTTATTTTTCCACTTCAATAATTTTATAACAGAAATTTGTGACAGACCTTAAATAAATAGTTCACTTAATCTTAAACATCTTATTCCCCTAACAATATAACATTATATCACTGTTATAGAAAATATGAGCGAGATTGTTATAACAATAAAGGATAATATAGAGGGACGAGTGCCCTCGGATGTGAATCATCCCTAAGTGACTCTCCATGGTTATAATGTAAGCGTTATAACCCATAATGAACAATATGTTGCCTAATGGCGCAACTTGTCCCCTTGTAATAAGCTAATGCTATAATAGGTTCGACCGTACTCCCCACACAAAGTTGTTCTTACATGAATTTTTTATAGTCCCGTCCCTAGTAGATATAGGTGTTGAATATTGAATTGACAGCATCATTTGTAATTCATCAATTCTTCCATGATGCGCGTGTGTTTGTCTCCTTTTAGTTTCAGTTAGTTTATTCGTGAAAATGGTTGCATTTTCAGGATTTCAAATTTTAGAGAGGATAATTGAATTTTTAGAGGCGATGTCATAAAATGCGTTGTCAGATTATGGTGCAGTAAAATGCAAATTTGGAACGGGCTGTCTGCTTGTTTGCTGAAGTTTTATTTTATTTTTTACGGCTCGTCCGGTAATCACTGAACTTATAAATTATCAGTAACGTTTTTATAGCTAGTCCGTTATTGGATTACTTTTCGAGAGGACTTTTATTATAAAATTTTCGTAAATGATGATAGTGTTATTGTATGTGATTTAGAATGTTGTTTAGAATTCCTGTATCGCCGAAACTCATTACTAAAATAAAAAGAAGTAAACTTGCAAATGTGTCGTTAATAATCCGGTAAATGAGGTGGCTGTAGCAATCGAATAGGTCATAGAAGCCTCGGAATTTTACGACGTTCTTTCGTGTGTTCCGGGCAATTTCTCCGCTGTGTCAGGAGTCGACGAAGCTTTTATTTCCCCGGAGGAATTTACTCCCACTCGGGAAACGAAGCCATTCGATATCGAGACAAGTTTCACGTCACCGGAATGCGCCCGGAACATCTTTCCCATCAAACGAAAAATGGCACTTCTTTTTCTTTGTTCTCAACTTGTAGATACGATAGCTTGTAACATGTTAAACAAGAAGTTGTTTTGTTTATTGCTAAAACTTAAAAACTTATTTTCCTGTTTTCCACGCAACTTTGTTATTTAGTGATTAGAAGGTATAGCACGTCTATCTAGTAGTATTAAGCACTAATATCCTTGATACCTGAGTAGGATGATCGATACTAAAGTGGAAATGCTGTTGCATTTTCTTTTTAGTTGTAAAACTAGTAACAATTTAATGTTCTCTAACAGCGCAGTAAAGAGAGGCATTTCCTGCTGCTAAAATTGTTTTACGAGGCTTTAGTGCCCCGTGATCACACGACGAGAGCGTGGTGTTTAACGGAAGTCTCCTGAAATTCAGTTTAGTTTTACGAGTAGCTTTTCCGCTAGGCTGCCTTCTGTTAGATGATTTGCAATTTATTTCGATTTGCACTTTTGAAATTAATAGAGCATGTTTGGCAAACCTTAATGACCTCTCGTTTTGGAATTTGTACGTTGCGTTTCTCACGTTTATGTTCTTATAAAATCTTTTGGTTGCCCACGCAGAACCGATTTACATATTACGTGAATACTCAAATATTCGCAAATGAAACGCAGAGCGTCTATAAAATATTGTACGACAGTTTATCGAGGCTAAATGTAAAATGCCATCAAGTTTTATGCCCGTAGAAGGCATTCAAATGCAGGTCGCATATAAAATAACGCGCACTTCGTTATTTGTAGTGCCATCCTGTTCGCTCTCATGAGGAAATAAAATTGCCACAAATCTCCTGCGGCGCTCGAGGGGCTTTCCTCCCTTGTTCTCTTTCAACCCCTGCGTATTATCGCGGTATATAGCGAAGGAAACGCTTGTTATTTACATAAAAGATGTGAAATGGAATATTGCGTGCGAGGTGCTAGGAAACAATAGAATTATTATTGACGATCTTCTACAGATTGTTGTTGTTGTTGGAAACCAACTTTGGTAAAACAAAAATGACAAACTCGCAAGTTGTTTGGTGCTGTTTGTTAAGTGCTAGCTATTATGTAATAATGCTGCAAAAAGTGAGAAAATGTAATGTGAAACGAAATTGATTCCAATTTATGAATATTTATATTTCCTTGAGATTTTATAAAGACGATGGGCGTTCAATCTGTAGTTTTCAGTATTATTTAATTATAGTATAAACAAGAGAATACATCAGACAAAGTTTATTTTATAACATTTCATAATTTACACTTTCTAACGTAAGAAATAAGGTGCAATGCTTTTAGTCGAATTGCATCGTGAGACGTTGATAAAACACCGTGAGATGAAAGATGAAATGAATACCGTATGGATGGATTAACTGAAATCATCTAACGCAGACGTGGATTCTTAACTAAAATACAAATTTGGTAATGTGGCCAATCATATTCATGGATTTGGAGGTATTTTAGTATTACATTCATTAGTACATTACATGACCTGTAATTTGAACATTTAGATAAGAAACTTGATTTGTTGCAGTTTAAAGTGAAGCAAAGAAAAAGACTTGAAAATAAATATCACAGGATAAGTCAAAGCTCAGGGGTTCGTTTCCAAGAAAAGAAGAAACAAGAGAACAAGGAAGGTAGTAAAACAAGTCTATTGTAATGAAATTAAGAAAAATCATTAATAGATAGTATATGAGTAAGTTATGCAAAATTGTTCTTCGTAGCACTGTATTTCAATGCACGAAACTCTAATCTTCATCTACAAAAGATTTCACACAGTTCGAATAGGCTCTGTCTTGTGTTTAATATTCTTAAATCTTGAGTTTTTAATTCGCAACACCTACAGCAATAAACACGTACTTAGTTTGATTATAAGTATGTTATATTACAACTGCAACTATTTCGAAACATACTGAATATAACATAAGTTGTCCAGAATATATCTTGTCAAATCTTAAAGTCAGGAAAAAGTATTTCTCTCAATCGCCCGATAAATGAGGCCAAAACGGGTATGTAAGACTTATTGCACAAAAATCAAAAACAAAATAGGTAATTGTGTTTGACATTGTCCAATGAAAAAAGATTATGAAGATAAAAAGGAGGAGTCGCAAGGATTACTCTTAACACAGATATGTGGGCAAACGGCCTTATAAAAACAATAGACAAATCTTTATTGAGACAGAACAGAACTTTCAATAAAGACGATGTAGAAAAACTAAAGAAACGAGTGATATGTAAAATAATTCAAACCACCGAGAAATACATGGAAAATCATAGTAAGAAGTTACACCAAAAATTTATACTCAAATTCTAATCTGTGTAAAAGATCCTAATCATACGAATGATCACAATCCTTGAACAATACGGCTGCCTCGTACGCCGCTAGTTGATAATTACTTTGATGTCAGTTGCCAATTAATAAATGAAATCAGGAAACTTGAATGATGCGGTATCAAACATTTAATTTGTAACCATCTTATACAGTGATGTATTGTAATTCGTTAACAGCAATCCGGCTTTTTAAGCTAAGTCACGGTATCGAACTCCAGCGTATGAAGTAATCATATCGTCCAAGGACAGTGAACTGCAATGACTTCAATTTGAAGCCAGAAGCAGAAACAAAAAATGCGGAAAAAGCAATAGAACTGCAGAGATTATTCTACAACAATGACATCTCGGCAACATAAAACAGTTAACAGAAAGTCCAAAACGATTCCAAGGTTGTTCTAGATTTCTAATTAACAAATGAGATTTTGGCTGCATAAGTTAGAGACAACTGTGAGCGTTAGAGAGAGATGTAAAACCCAAAATGCTAGTGGTCTTCATTAAAAATCCAAAACGACAAAGCGTAGTCAAGAAGTTACAACCACAACAGGTATCCGCCATAACTAGAAACCTTTCCCATGCCTGTTAAGTACCTACGCTACGGATAATGTTATAATGAAAACTACAGTATTTAGTTAAAATGGAAATATTTTTGCAGAAAATACTATACCGAGTTGGTTAAACAGTGAAGGGTGACAAAAACAAGAGGAGATTTAAAGTAACTACCTTGGTTTGGAAATTAATAAAGAGTAAACTAAGGTAATGATAATCTAATAACCATTTTAGAAAATTTGATCTCCACTTCAAGGACAATGTGATCTGTAAAAGGAGATTAACTATGGGTAAATTTCTTGTTCAAATTTTTAATTTTGGTATTGGAAATAAATATTTTGAAGCTTTTGGATAGGGCACACTGTAAACATCTCAATCTCAAAAGAATATAGAATTGATAAATCAGCATTATACTTACAGAAAATTAGTATGTGGTCTTCTAGCCAACAGCGCAAAGAAATAATGACAGTCCACTTCACAAGTAAATGTCAAGAATATCTCCACCATTTATAATCAAAGCTCAACTATAGTATAACAGTACCATTCAAAGCTAAAAAGTATACCATTGAAAGAGTTTAATGGTATTAGAACACATTAAGCAACAGCCACTTACCTGTACCGGAATAATTCGAATTAAAGTCTCAGATCATAAAATGACCGAAGATTTTTATGTAATAGAAAAAATAAATAAATTTTTGTTAGAAAAACCAGAAATAGAACTGTTAAATCTAATAGAGTAGAAAATAGTTAACGCAATTACAGCAACCGAAAACAATATCTATAAAATTCTTGATCTATTCTCGAAAAATTTACAACAAAAGAAGAAGGAAGCATACAGTTTAAAACTTAATCCAGAAGTAGTACCTTATGCTGTAGCAGCTGCCCGACGGATACCAATAATGTTATTGGATACAGTCAAGACGGGACTAATTCGTTGGAACGAATGAATATCATCAACGCATAAATAAAGGAACTGAACGTACTTTACACAGCTGAATAGACATGTAATTAGAGAAAGGTTAGTTCTTCCTTCAACAGAAAACGCCCTAACTAGAATAAGCAATGCCAAAATATTTTCAAAACTTCACGCTAAATGCAAATTTTGGCGAACATTACTAACAGGAAATAGTAAGAAGTTTTTTCTTTTATTACACCGCACCGTTAGGACGATACTGCTTCAAACATCTTCCATTTAGAATATCCTCTGTTCCAGAATATTATCAAAGAAGAATTTTTGAAATATTAGAAAATATTGATGGATGTATTAATTTGATGGATGATATCCTGATATTTGTAAATAGTAAAGAAAAGCACGATAGACTAGATTATAGAATAATAATATAACTCTAAACAAAGATAAATGCGTGTTTGGCACGAGATTGATTGGATTTCTAGGTCACATAATAAGGTATTGTCCAGACTCTAAAAAATAAAAAAGCAATTAAAACCACCAACCGAGATAACCAAACTTCGTCGTTCAACTACGTTACGAAATTTATTTCCAATGCGGCAGAAATTTTTTGTCATTTAAGAGAGTTGTTAAATGCAAACCTAGTCCAGTTTCAGTGGATGAAACATCAACAACATTTGATCAGATTAAAAACATGTTGACTAATGCTCCCGTTTTGAGATTATTCAATCCAAATAAGGAAACCCGCATAATGGTAATGGAACAATTTTGTGTAGCTTTCCAATATCATCCTGTAATGTACACATCAAGATCTTCATCTTTGGGTAAGGAAGAAGTGAATTACGCTCAAATAGAAAAAGAGACTATTGCGGTTACATGGACCTGGGAACGATTTTCACATTATATTCTGGGGCGAAGATTTACAGATCACAAACCTCTAGTGTCTATGTTGGGTAACAAACCTTTGCAAGATCTTACTCCACAAATACAAAGATGCAGAACTTTGAAAGATAGTTTATCAGATATTATATTAAAAAAATTAAAAGAGAAACGGCAAAAGAAGAGCAAGTACAACAACTTATTAACTATATAAAGAATAGTTGACCCCAAATCAATAAAGTTATTAATCAAGTAAATACCTTTTGCAATTATAAATGTTTATTATCTTACCAAAATGGTTTAATTCTAAGAAGTCAGCAGGTAGCTGTACCAAAAGTAATAAGAAAGGAGATCCTAAAACAGTTACACTCAGGTCATTTAGGCACTGTAAAATGGAAACGGTTGACCCAGTATACTATGTGATAGCCAGATATTAGTCGAGACGTCGAATTTGAAGTAAAAAATTGTTTAGATGTATTCAACAATGCGCAAATAGACAGCAACCTTTATCCACCAAATTTTCCACTTTAGCTTGGTCAGTTATAGCTGCTGATTTATTATACTTCAAACCTTATCTAACTGTGCAAGATTACTATTTAACTTATTTTATTAAAAATAACAGATGCTCGATACGTAATGGAACAATTTAAAGAAATATTTGCTTGGAATGTGATACCGTATACACTGAGAACAGACAGATTTTGTGATGAATATGGTTTTAAACTAAAAACAAGCAGCCTACACTTTTCGGAGGCTAATGGTCATGCTGAAAATGGGATCAAAACAGCCAAGTATTTTAAAAATGTGATGACCTGCAACTGGGATTGTTGATTTGTAGATCAACTTCATTGAAAATGGTTATTATTCAGCTGAACGGTGATTTTGCTCAATAGTCAAAATCTAATACCAAAAACTGTTGAATTTAAAACTTTATTGGAAAATGAAGAAGATATAAAATCAGAACAGAGAAGAATTGTAACACTCGTTACAAAACAAAAATGTTAAACGAATTACATCCGAACTCACCAGCATGAATTATTGACATAAAAAGCAAAGAAAAATTGTCGAGAAAGCTTTAGAATCCAGATCGTATATGATTGAAACAAAACATGAAAAGATCAGAAGAAATAGAATACGTTTGGTGCCCACACAAGACTTAGAGAAGAAGGAAAAGGAAAACAAACTTCAGATTCAGAGTAGTTAACAATTTGAAGGAAAAGAAATTATAGAAAGAGAGGGAGCTGTAGCATATGCTATCATAAAAAGAATTCAGTAGTTTGATTTGTTGTACAGTTTAGGGCAACGTGTAGAAAAGTATTAGACAAGTAGTATAATATAAGGTGAACAATGTATAAAGTAACCACGTATGTTTCTAGATGCATGTTGCAATTAGCCTATGGCTATTTGAAATAAACAAATCAATAAAATAATAAATAAATTTATTATTATTATAATTATGTATGATCTAAATGTCAATCACAATAAACAAATATTTTTTCTGTGTCAAATCTTACCTTGTAGTTGTAACTATAAATTTGGAAAGTATAGAACACTACACATATCACTTTTTACATTGTGTTAAGAAAAGAGCTGTACAACCGAGGAATCTACTGTATCTCGAAGTAGATTCTAGTAGTAGATACTAATTATTCAGAACAAAAGATCGGCAGGGGAGAGAGAAATCTTTGGTATAGGCCCTGCAGATGCTGCTATACCACAACATAAGGGATGCTTACCTTACCTTTCTTTCTATTAAGAAACAAAACAGTCTTGAGTGTCCTTAAAAACTAAATTAAAGACAGATGTAAAAGTTGGGTAGAACACCTATACATAACTTTTCAAATACTATGTGCAGTAATTGAATATCCTGACCGCAAATACTCTGCAACGGGATTTTTACCGCTAATTGTATAGTTTCAGTTTTAGATTAAATCAGTTTGATTTATGTTACTAAAAAAAAA
>VTPC01002798.1:88374-149185 GCA_011009095.1 Ignelater luminosus | reverse complement strand
TTTGAATGTACCAATATTGGAATTTTCGATTTATTTCTCGATTTTGAAAGGCCACGGTGAGTAGCACCATCTGGTATTGCTTCGATACATTCTACAATTTCTAAAATTTCAATTCTTTTATTTAAATTGCTCAATTCTGTTTTGTGATAAATTCTCTTGGGAAGTACTTCATATTCGGTTTTGGTTGCACACAAAGGAGATAAGCGGTCTAGCATTTTATGACGTGTTTTAGACATCCAGTTATTTTGTTTTCTCTCGTTTGAAGAGGTATCTACTTGAGAATCTTGATTTCGTATTGCAATTTTTCTTTTCATTGATTTATTTAATTTCCTTTCTTTAATTTTCTCCGTCTCTGTATGTTTAGTACTTCCTTTTGGTTCAACTTTATTTTTTCTTATTGATTCAATGCTAGGTAGAATGGGTTTACTTTTTCGTTTATTTTTATTAGGACTTATATCAGGAAACATGCTGCTCGCACTATTATTAACATATTGTGCATTATCGATAGTATATTGTAAATTACCATTATCACTCGCACTAACATAATTACTATCCGATTTTGGAGAAATTATTTTATCTTTAGTTTGACGTAATTTTTGTTCACGTTTAAGCTGTCGTTTGGATAATCGTTCTCTCACTTTTTCAGGTAAACGTTCTGCTACTGATTTCGTATCCGCTTCCGCATTCGATTCTATGGGTATAAAAAAAACTGACGCCTTTGCACTAGTCTTATTGGATTTTGTACTACTGTTATCAGGAAGTAAAGGTGAAAGGTCTCCCCTTACAGGTTTGTCGTCATATTTAGTATTTTGGTTCATGTCAACACGCGGTGAACTAGGATCTTCTAGACTATCAACTAAACTAATATTATCAGATTCTTTATCGGTCGATTCACCAGAAGACGTATTCACTTCCATCGATGTCGTTCGTGGAAGAGCAGAATATCTAGGAACAACAACTTGAGGAACTTCAGTAGGTTTACTGTAAGGACTTCCGGTGCCAACATTACTAACCATATATTTTAATACGCGCTGAGGTTCTTGAAGAGGTTGTTCATCTTTTTGTTTCAGAAAAAAACTAGGCACTTGTTGCACTTGAATTAGTTTAGGTTGAGGAGTAGCGTTATCAACAGTAGATTGGAAAGGAATACTGGCACTTATAGTACTTATATTAATATTAGTGGAAGGAGATTTTTGAACATCTTGCATGACTTGATTAAAAATAAGATTTAGAGTAGATTGGCTTAACTGCACGTTAGAAATAACATTTAAATTTGCACTATTAGTAGTTTGTGTTGAAGAGTCATTAAAACTGTCCACCACCACATGAGTTCTAGAGCTATTACTACTTGTAGTTTTATTATCAACGTATTCCTTTGTATCTTTAATGTTTTTTCTATACACATTAGCGTTTTCAGTTTCCCCAATGTTACCGTTTTCTTCCACAAATCTTTCTGACGAATATGTAGTGGTTCCAACACTTGAGGTCCCATTTGAAGTCTGAGTGAAGTTAGAATGACTATTCGTGTAAGCAGAATCAGAATTATCCGAGAAAGTGGTTGTGCCCGTTGTACTTGTACTGCGTGTACTGTAATGTTCCGACTCCGTCTCTGTAGTTGTCATAGTCGGAGTTTTAGAAGTACTTAATCTACTTTCAACAGAGCTCGTTGGATTTTCAAACGAGGTAGCGTATGTATAATTACTACAACATGAAGTTTTAAGTGAGGTATTCTGAACATCCAAATTTCCATTAATCACAGACAGTTTATGTTTCGTCGTTATATTGTGATCGAGTCCGTTGTTATAAATTTTATTCGACTCTGCAACATTTCTTAACGGTTTTATACTACCGTTCGTTTTTCTAGTAGACACATCATATTTTTTATGTAGTGGAGACGTTTTAAATTCTTCACTGTTTAAAGATGTTCTACTTTTATATTTTAAATGTTCCGGAGACGAATGAGTCGAACCCAAACTTTGAGTGGACCTGCCGTGCAATAATCTTCCATACTGCCAGTCATAATACGACCCTGATAATCTACAACTACGTTCTGAAAGAGGCTTGTTTGCACCCCATAACCTTCTCATCAAAGTAGATTTTCTCATAAGGCCATGATCTCGTTTTCTATTCAAATTAGGGTCACTTCCAACACCGGTTTCCATTCTCCACTGGCAGCTTCGTACATCAGAAGCTTGCGTGACATCGCTATCTTGCGATTCAGATCGCTGCTGCGCCAACATATGCCTTAAAAATGAAATTTATTTTATTAGTTTTCTTATAGAGTATTGATATAACGGATATTAGATTTTCGTTATTTTTTGTACTTGTAAACGTTGATAGATTAAATGATCCCGATATACACAGCCCTAATTATCGCTGTAAACTGTTCGATAATCAACAAAAATGTCAATTTTAATTTCTTCGCGTATTTAATAAATGGGTGTTTACGTTTTGTGTATGAAAATTATTTCAAAATGCAATTTTTTACTTATCATAGGTTTGTCAAGCATAATTCTTTTGGTGTAATAAAATTAAATAATGGTTTTCTAGCTATCACTTATTAATGTTAAATATGTGCAAGTTAAAACAATAATAATTACAAGAATAGCAATAATAATAATTAAAAGAATATGAATAATAAAGATTTAAAAACAACAAAATAAAAAATTAGTTGACATTTTAACATAATTGCAGTTCAAGATTCAAGGGGAAAGTGTTATCAATCAGTTAAAGCTACCACGATCAAACTGAGTTTAATTTAATATTTATATCCACAAATTTATACTAAACAAGGTTATATACCATGAAGAAGAAATTATATCAATACATGTATCTATATTTGAAGATGTACCATTCTCACAATATAAGGTGATTCAAAATATCCTACCAAACCCCAATGTCTGATGATTATATCGTTAATAGAAATTTAGGAAATGGCAACACGACAGTAAGATCTAAACATTGCCATGACTGAGTTATTGCCCTGAAAGATGATTCGATTTAAACCCAAAGGACGACAGACTAAAAATGTTGATCGACCACAAACAATAAAAGCGGTATGTCAAAACAGTGCCACAATTGATAAACTAGCCAGATTTGAAAAGCTTCTCTAGACATGGTCTGTTTTTGGTCTAATCTTCAAAGGTTTCACGACATTTATTGTTTCGGTCGGTAGGGTGAACGGGAACTTCATCTCGTTGAAAAATGTACGTTCTGACAGGAATTTTTTTCTTTAAAAGCGTTTGATTGTTTTCGAGTCACTTCTAGATATTTGTCGATCGTTTGAGCACTAGGGAAAATGAGAAACTGACTTTTTATTGCGAACAAACGTCGCTTCCTAGCTAGGCCAACAGTATCCGTAGATACTTGGAGCTTTTTGTCAACTATCAAAGTTGATTTTGAGTCTTTGTTCTGTCCATGCCATTCCGGACGCCATTCTTTTCCAGTACCCATGGTTTAGATAAAACTGTGATAAAATCTTTTAAACTCTGCTAATACCCAAATATTATTGAAACTAGAATATCTGAAGAACTGACAGTCCAGTAGAGAGTGGAAGTATTACTACCCTGTATTCATGTTCGTTGCGTACTGTGGCGAACTATTGAGAAAGCACTACAATTAAGACAATTTCGATTTCAACTTGACCAGTACAATCTAGACAAAAGCAATGTGCTTCAAAAGTTTAATCTATCCTTCTGGAAAGGAGGTAATGGCTAAAAACTGGTATTAGAAAGCAATAAACCTTTTCTATCTTTTTCGGATCGTCGAAACAAATACAAACTACAAGACGATTTTAGGATGTTAGCTCTCAAATATCGAGTTGATGAGTCATTTCCATCACCACAAGATTTCCGTGTCAGAAACTTTATAGGTATTGTAAGAAACAATGCTATCTATATATCTATTTCCCTGAAACACAAAGTTGTCAGAGTTCATATTGAGTATTGTTTAAGATAGCATGGTCAATATCTTCCATTAGTATAATTAGAAATGATTGGCAAAAGTCTGCTAAAATTCCTTAGCAGATATTACCTTGTAACTTAATAAAAACAACCTTACATTCAGAACATCCTATATATCATTAAATATTATATAAAGAAAAATCGAATTACTATCTGTGTTATCTTCATTTAAGTTTATTTTAAGTACATATTGATCATTGCTTTTAATATTTAATTATTATTGTTGTTGTATCAATTCGGTTGAGCGGATACCCACGATTCAAGCGAATCGAATTCTTGGATGGGGGATAAATTTAAAAATCTGGAAAAGTACGGTCGACAACCCATGTCAAAAGCAGAATATATTCTGAGAAGTGGTACATCCTCTAAATTAATTTCCATAGGACAAGTAGTTTTGGGGTTGACCTAAAACTGTATTAGATCCTTTCATCTAAACAACCAAAACGCACCCATCTAAAGTACAGAATAGTTGTATGTACTCGTATGTGCATATAAAATTAATACAGGAAAATTCCACTAATCATTAATGTCAAACATTAAATATTTGTATGTTTTTGTTTTTATTACGATGTATTGCTCAAATAATAATGTTAAATGTTCAGGGAGAGTGATACATCGAGAAAAATAATTTAAAAAAGTTCTTTGTAGCATACCCTTTAATAATAAAATGCTCCCGAAGTTCCTTCACTCTGAAATATTTATTAGCACACTTGTTCCGTTTTATATAAGACTTTTGTATGAACAGATCTATAAAATGTACACCTAACTTGATAAAAGGCCATAAAAAGAGACTGTAAAGGAATTACACGATAAACCAAAGAAGTTGACCTTAGGTGAAAGAAAAACATTAAACTTGGGTTATTTTAAGTCGAAAATCTTAACTAAACTAGAAGTGCGTGTTACACGTAAATAAAAACAATCGATTTTAGCAGCTCTTGCAAAAGAAGGGTGTAATGATTAGAGCTAGAATGTTTCATGAATCATATAGACTATGAGTAAGAAAACGTGCAGAAAATTCCAAATATTTATAAATGCGAAAAAAAAATGTTCTACGTTTTACGAAGGCATTTCTAATTAATTTTTTCACCCATTCGCGTGATTTATATTGCAGTAATTATTATTAAGTAGTTTTCATTAATTTTTCATGTAGCGCAAAAAAATTCGCTTAAAAAATTCTTGGTAAACCATTTGAATTTTTGCGTTTGTTAAATTACATGAATATAATTAATCACAAGAGTTAGAAAAACAACAAAATACATTTTAAAAACTTACTTTCTCATAATAGTTTCTGGAGCACTAAGTCTTCTTCTTAACAGTACTGGAGATGGAATGTCGGATGCTGCAGAACTCTTTTTACGAAAACGGTCTTCCATGTTTAATGAAGAAGAACTGCAAAAAATTTGAGTAATTACTACAAAACGTTGATAAAGCGCAAATTTCTAAAACAGAAGAAAGTTTCAAGCTCGAGCTTCGTTCAAGGCAAGCGCGCTCATGCAACTGCTGAAAATGTTCTGTGCGAACGCTTCAGGCGCCACGAAAGCTGCTCATGAATTCCGCAGAATGTCTCGTTTTAGATATTCACGATCTAAGGATAACTGCCTTTCTTGGGTCAAATTCTTAAAATTGAATTTTTAGATTTAATTCTCTTCTCTTCATTCAGTATTTCATTTTTAGGTCAAAGGGAAGAAAGAATAAAACTAGAGCTATTCTTTACAAATTGTAATTGAATAATATTTATGATTATGATACGCTAGTCTAGGCGATACAATAAAATATTGATTTTCCGAACTTTAATTTATAATTCAGTAAAGAAACACTTTTCATTACCACATTGAATTTTATTAGCCAGACTAGTCGAATGAGAGATCAAAAGAAAAAGCGTAGAATCGAAGCAAACTAGTTAACAAATGGTTTCACCCTTTCTCTATAGATTGAAAAGGTTGTTGTCTCTTTCTGACTCTTTATTAAAGAAAAATACATAAAAACAAACGTGGAAATATTAGAGGTAATAATTGAGAGATACTATAAGTACATGAGTGGTTGCCATAAATAAATGACAGTTGAAAAACATTTTGTTTTTCTTTTATTGCTTCCTAGAACGTAACTTTCCCTTAACATATAGTTATTTATGCTTTTAATTATTTTATAACAATATTCGTTTTCGATGTGAATAATCATTATTCTGCCAAAATATTTTAGCTTTGTAATGGGTCTTTTCCATAATAGTTAGCAAACATTGAACCATTTACAATGTTTCCATGCAAGTATCTCACCCCTACGTGGTAATTTTCCTTTTCTAATAACATGGATATTTTGCAATTTAACAAATAGCTATCAGTTATCAATTCATGGCCTTTCGAGGCCACTCTTAAAATTGCAATAATTATTTTTTATATTTCGGAATACTTTTTCTAATGACAAATTAAGAAATTAAATTTATACTTTGTCGTTTGGCTGTTAGTTAGGTGTGTAATAATAAACATCATAAATTATACAGGATATCTTATGAAAGGTGGAACATACAGTTTCAAGTGTTGGAACATTAATAGGTTTCTTGTTTTGCAAATTACATACAAAAGATATCTAAACCTGTACTAATAATAAGACTGTTATAGAAAAACTGAGATAGCCTCAAAAACAAAACAAATACTGATAACTTGAAATTCTAAGTTTATTTTGCATTAGCAGAAAAAGTTGGTGTTTCGGCTTGCTGGTATTCCCATCTACAATTATGAATTTGGTAATTTCATTGAGGTGAGGCCAAACCACGATGAATGACACAATCATGTCTTTTTATAAATAAATTACTATATGCTGGTGGTCCTTTTTGATATTTTGAAGCCACCCATTACATATCATAATGGCGCCCAACGTGAGTTATGAAAACTAGCACATGTACAAAGCAGTTAACAAATATTTTCATTTTAGATCATTCTGGTCATTTACATTTTTGGAACTTGCTATTGTTTCTTACAATATACATTACAGATTATGTGTTTAGGCAAACATAATCTCACTTTATCCAAAATAACCAAACGGAACTAATGTTTAGGTAATATGATCTCCTTTTAACACGAGTTATTTGACCTAACCAATTAAAAAGTAACCTAAATTGGTTCAATTTTATCAAACAAACCTAACCTAATTTATAGTTAACAGGTTAACATGGTCAAACTGTTTTCAAAAATTTTGTTTTTACTTTAGAATCGTATTCTACATCAAAAAAATGGACTCTGCATCAAAAACTAAAGACTTGAGGTTATAATCCAATTTACTCAACTTAACAGTTACAGATAAACAACAAAAAGGCACGTTAAAGGTTCAAAAATTGAATGTGAGAGGAGTACAATCTCTCTCACTTACATTCGTTATACTTATATTGCACTCTTTTTGTTCTACCCGAACAATAATACTCAAGGTCCATTCGTAAGCTTATTCCTTGAGATCCCGCGAATATGCTCAACTATATAGGGCAAAAAAAAGCAAGTGAGCAAATGATATAATAAACGTAACCTAAAACTGACAAATAGCATCTATCAGAACAAAAAGGTTGAGCACAATGGATTTCGATAACACGCACAACGAATGGTCTAAGCAGAAGTAAGTACAAGGTGACCCCAAAGTCATGAAGAGGTTTAAGCGTTTACTGTCCAAATCAAATCAGATTGTTTCAGGCTTTACAAGCACAGAAAAACATTGACAATTAATACGAAAGACGATATAGAAAATAGCATCTCTACAAAGTCAAAGAAACAGGAAAATTTACATGACATTATTTCTTTAGCTTACAAGCCACTTGAGCATAGATTATAATTTTTGATCCTTGACAACGAGCAGTTACGTGCTTCAACCTGAACCTCATTTAATGAATTTCCTAAAGAATGGAATGGATACATGATATTAACCAAATTTTTTCAAATGTCACTATATTTGATATTTTTAATTGATAAAGATTCTCTAACAAGCTGTTCTAATAGTAAGATTTGTACAGCTTCGTTGAAAATTGACACTGATTTTTTAATTGCAGGGTTCACAATAGATTTTTACAAAAAAGTAGCAAAGCAAAGTGACCAAAAATTGGAAAAGTGACCAGACAATTTACAAAGAAAAATGGATGCAAAACTTCATAAAAATGAGCTCATTGACATAAATTACATAAGTTAAATTGTTTTCAATTTAACCACCATAACAGCAAAGTAAAGGTAGCTACTTTTTCAGATTAATTGGCAAATAATCATAACCTAGCCAAGAGTCAAAAATGAGTATTTAAAAAGTTCTTTAAATTTATTTCAGTCAGAAGTAGAAAAAAATACTATAAGCCACTCGGCTCGTAAGTGTAGTTCGCAGTCTCGGTAGAGATTTTGAACCTCGGCTACGTCTCAGTCCAAAAACATACACTTACGTCCCTTGTTGCTTAAATAACTATTATCACATTGCGTTTCACTAACTTGAATTTCTCTACAGAAAATCTTCTTAAAATCCATATATTTTCAACAAACTCCTTTGGAGTAGTTACTGAATGTGCGAAGTCTGTGTGTCCGCATTTCTTTTAAATTTTGAAACTTTGACTTCAGATTTGGATTCTACATCAAAAACTAAAGATCACGTGGTGTCTTCGTTTTTTTGAAATCTCTTCGGAAACATGGTCAAAATGTTTTCAAAAATTTTGTTTTTACTTTAGAATCGTATTCTACATCAAAAAAATGAACTCTGCATCAAAAACTAAAGACTTGAGGTTATAATCCAATTTACTCAACTTAACAGTTACAGATAAACAACAAAAAGGCACGTTAAAGGTTCAAAAATTGAATGTGAGAGGAGTACAATCTCTCTCACTTACATTCGTTATACTTATATTGCACTCTTTTTGTTCTACCCGACAATAGATTGTCAATTGTACATTGCAATTTATATTATTAAAGCAAGATAGAATACTTTTTATTACGAACTTATGACGAATGAGAGGGAATTTTAACAATGAAACAAGGTATAATTCTGAATTTTCTTCTTAATAAGTTACATCAGGTTCTAGATAGCAGATTTTCTATGTTTTTGCATGCCTGATTCCAGTTTTTCTTAAAGTTTGTTAAGTCTTTACTTATTTAGCAGGTTTGACATTTTTTCGCAGCTTTTCATTGGCGCCCAAAATCTTTTGACCGGCCGAACTCCTGCGCAGTTTGGGGGATTCATTATTTCATCAACAAATTGAATGATATGTTTGTGATTTCAGTCTACCACCAAAGAAGCGTAATGGCACGAAGCCAGATCAGGCCAAAATGATATTTGACAACAATCTTTTTTGTAGACATTTATGATAAATTGTGGCATTCAAATTCTGTTGGGTGAAACATGGAGTCTGACATTTGTCAGCCATTTGGCCTGCCAGATTTTTCACTAAAATATTAACTTTTCTGAGTTGGAAACATCTGTTTCTACCTCTTGTAAACTTGGGGGTCCAGTAAAGTCTTCTAGACAAGTTTTGACATGTTTCATCATCCATTATTATGTATTGATCACTTTTGCTCAAAACTTTATTGTACAATTTCCTAGCGCGAGTTATTATTGAAACTGACTGAAATGTAGTGCGCTTTGGCTATTATTAACCGCAAACTGCTCGCAAATTCTGTTGTGTAGCACAAAGTTTTTTCCGCGCCCAGGTAAATCCTGTAAAGTGAAATGATTTCCTAGCCGTTTATTAATTGCATTTTGGACCTGATAAATATTAACAACTTCGTCCTTCGCTAATTTTCACATTGATACATCTCGACTACTACAGCATTTGGACACAACTGAATCGTTGATATTTGATGACAAAACGTTATGGTTGAGGTAGTAAGCAACAATTATCAATTATACAGTTGATTAAAACAGTCAAAGCCTCCTTTCTGTATTGACTTAAAGACAGAAATAATATTGGGTATAAATTGTACGTACAGACACATAAAGCAAAACAAAAGAAAAGAAATAGCATAAAGATGAAAGGTCAAAAGTAGCAAAAACTATAGAACAGTAAGAAATGTATGGTACTCAAAAAAAAAAGTTGGAAGGCTTTTCAGTTCTCAAAATGGCCTCCGCAAGAATAATTTATACTGCCCAGGAAAATGATTTTACTATACTGTCTAGGAATTTTGAGTTTCAGGTTCATAATCTTCTGCAATTCTGATATATTTATGTATTATAACCGAGCTATGCTTTCAAGGTTTTCACATACTTAAAGCACAAATTTTCCTACAAAATCACCAATAGTTCCATTTCCGTTCAAATCTAGCCATAGGTTTACAGAAAACTAGGAAGGAAAGGAAGTTTGAAATGGTGAGAGGTTTGGATTCTGAATTGGTTTGCCAATAAAAAAATAGATATTGATAATGACATTCTTAAACTTATGCAGGTGATAATTAAGTAAAACTCAAATTTACTTTGTGACTTCATTAATACCCAGCCAACATTTTTATGCTGGGCCAATGTTGGCTGAACATACTGCCCTCGCTTAACATCATGTTGGGCCAACATCAGTAAACAACATCAAGCCAGAATCTTTATGTCACACCAATGGTTGGTATGCCGACTATGGGCCAACATTGTACCATTCAATATCCAACTATTAACCAACATTTTCTCTACAATCATCCAATGCTGGATTTTTGTTGGCAACTTATCAAGGTCGCAAACCAAATATCATGATTACCTCATTTATCACCAAACATATTAAAAATAAGTTAAAATGATAAATAAAGACAAATAGGATAATTAAAAAAAGTTTTATTGCTACTACTCTTATCAGATATTCAACTATAAAGATATTAATTTGTTTTGTATATTAACCTTGTAAAAAATTAAAAATTAAAGTAAAAACATGAAAACAATATAATTATATTATAATCTGTAGTATAATGTCAACTACAAAACTATTAAGTATTAGCATTTTCCTTTACCCTATTTGATCGACCTCCATCTCTGTCGCAAGCGGTTCTTAGCCATAATTTTATAATATGTAGTTTCAATGTCGGCTTGGGTGGCCTCTCGGAAGTAGGGATTTTTCCTTATTGTAGCTGTAATTTATACATTATGCAATATAACCATGTATTATACTTTACAAGAGGCTAATACAATATCTATAATTAATTTTAAAATATTTTTGTGCAATTTTACCATTCCATCCAGCCCAATTGTCTTGCCACCTTGTTTTGGTGGTGTCTTTACCTCCGAGTAGTTGAAGTAGTTGAACTTATCTGTGAATTTAAAATAACCAATTTAATAATTTTATAACTTCTTACTTCTTTAACTACTATAGAAAATAGCGAAAATAGGTTAGAATCGGATAAAAGTTTACTTACCGTTTAGATGTTACCGTTAGCCTTGTTTACATATAAATACCCAATGCTGTTAGGAACACCACTTTAAATGCGAACTGAGAAGTGAAAAAGGACGAATTCGATGTACGAAGAACAAGCAATTTTGTTTCAAGAAATGTGCAGATCAGTGCGAGAGCGGGAGCACCAAAGACATTATTATATATATCATGAGAGCGATGAGAGTACAATAGACCCACAGAACACATAATAAACCAGTTATGCCAGTTACCAACCTCCAACTCCAGTACCACTACTCTACAGTAAAATATTTAAAAATACTTTCGCGGCATTCAGGTTTAGTCGAAACCGAAATATACGTCGATACTTCGATATAGGCCCAACGCACTAGAAATAATGCAGTATATCATCCGACTTTCAGATATTGGCCCGCTGTACGCCCGCTGTACACCCGCTGTATGCGTTTCGATTACGACTATTTACCGCTGGTCGGCCGATGCTTGAATGTTTGCTGGGTAATCACCATGTATAAGAAGCAGCCTAAAAGTGTTAAACAAGCAAGATCTTGTCTTGTCCTCAGTAAATAAATAAATTGATATAGTCGCAAGAAAAAGAATACTACTTTATCCATTGTTAAAATTCCAAGATTATGGAGATATAAAATAAAAAACTCAACTTTTTAATTATGCAAGTGGAAGTTTTACGTCACTATTAAAAAATTCCTCGTGAAAATAACAATTATCAAGTAAAAATCAATTAAATTATTTTAGAATAGAATAAGAAAAATTAATCGATTATAAGGGTCTAATATTTTTAGGTTAGATTATTCAAACGTCCCACATTTGTTTTAATTTTAATATATTAAGCTTTAATCTCGAAAAAGATTAATTTGATGATTTCTCATCATTTAAAAAACTACTGCACTTATTAGATATTTTTTAATAATCTAGCAACGAAGATTTATAAAAAAACTTATTTCTTTTAAACGGTAAACGGCAGCTTTAGTAATGAAAAATAAAATTAAATAGTTGTTAAATGCGTTAAAATAATTCGGAGACAAGTATTCTAAATATAATAAAAATAACCCAAAAATGTTTTTGAATACTGACTTAATTTTAGCTTCTTATATTTAAGAAGGGAATTTCAACGAGTAAACTGCAGCATATGAATTTGTCATCTATTTTAGTCGTTCTAAGTAGGGGAGTTGCGGACATACCTTTCATTTTAAACTTTGTAAGTCACACACTTTATTTTGATTATTTGAGTAATGCAACTTGAAAATGCAATTTAAAAATATTTTATCTATTATGAAATTACAAGAAAACGGTAACATACGAAGCAACAAGCGAGTAAATAGTAAAAATAAAATGTAAATAAACCCTTACCTTTTAAAAAGAGTATTAGGGGAGGTCCAAACACGTCTTAATGTGTTTAATACGTCTTGCAACGATAATGTTTCTCTCCTTCGGCTCTTAACACGACCTGCAAGAGAAAACCGAGAAATATTTCAAATTTCCCATAAACACTATATCTTAATTCTTGCGTCGACTAACAAAATAACTGTACTACCCTTTCGTGCCTGAATTGAAATGGATGTTCGGTCGATATTTGTAACGAGTGAAACTAATCTATAAGCACATAACTAAGTTAAACGTCACAACAATGACGTAGACTTATTTTTTTGCAAGAAGCACAAAGTTTACCACGAGGTTTTTGCACTTAAGCAATCAATATACGTTATTATACCATTTAGCAGTTGAAAAAATCACTTGATCAAAGGTTTTCAAATTAGAACCATTTAACTCGGTATCTGTCATTGGAAATATTTGGTGTTTGCTTTAACTTAATACAAAAATAGATTCAAACAAGTTTTTAGCAGTAATTATCTCTTTTACATTCGTAAAAAGTTGCAAAATTTCAAAAATACTTTTTGCGCTTAAAAGTTTTATAAAACTTTTTTTCGAAATTTTATTTTTTACGCTACTTAACCATTCATACATGCGTAAGTAAGAATAACACTTCAACTCGTAAAAAACCAATAAAAAGGAAACGTACCTGTCAAATACTTGGCTAGGGCATGTGAAGTTTGCCTACGAGGTTTAAAGCGCGGTCGTATTCGAGGGAGGGAATAGTCGCTGCGACGCCAATAGGGGGTGGTCGGGCGTCGAGACGCCGACTTCACGGAAGGACGGGTGAATTCCTGTACTGTAAACGGCGGCGATAATGTGAAGACGCACAATGGGCTTTTAAGTGCCTGTTAATTCAATTGTGGTAATATATTATCGGTTTTTAATCAACATGCACTTTAACAGTTTAGGGTTTATAGTTATTGCGAAGTTGTTATAATTGTTTTTATACATAAAGTTTATTCAACGCAAACATTGTAAAAGGAATCGATAAAACATTAATTAAGTTGAAGTAAAATAATATTGCTTTCAATATACAGGATGTTTCTAGCAAGTTTTTAATATTCGAAATTACCAATTCAATTAAAATTAATGACCTATCAGCCACAAATTGTTGGGTCAGACAGCTTAAAGTTTTAAGGATACAATTACGCGCTTCATTCAAGCTGCATTAATTTAGTGTAAATTTTGCAAAAACTAAAACGAAAATAGAGCGGAAATTTTAAACAAAATTTTAGTTTTTGCAAATTTACTTTTCAAAACCTAAAACTTATTGTAAGTATTTACTCTTACAAAACACTATTGACTTTTGATCGAATCTTCCCATCAAAAATGATTTTTCGCCAAGCTCAAAGAGGATTTGCGGCGTTAATGATATTTTTCTTAGGAAACCGTTGTAAACACATTTTTAACTTTATAGTATGTTACAGTTACCCTTCCATTCATTTCATTATCTCTTTTTGTAACTTTAGACTTTTCAAAGTTAAGACCAAAACCGAATCCAAGCTTTGGAAATTACGCAAAACCAAGACCAAGACTGATATTGGCCTTGATTTTGTTAAGTAAGAGTACAAACATCTCAAATGTTTAAATATTGAAGATGTGATTACGGTAAAATTAGCAATAAACTGTATCAAAGTAACTTGTACTTGGTTTTTAGATATGTACAAATTATTAGTGCAAAAAGTTAGAAAAACATCAAAAATCTCTTGTCATCAGTAATATAAGACGTTTTATGTTCCTACTCTACTTTGTTTTTAGATTTTCTGCTTGTATTATATTAACCTGTCTTACAAAACCTTTCAAGTTTTTATTTTCATTAGACTGCAGCTAATTATTGTTAGAACTTTAAAGGAATAATTCTTGCAAATCAGAGGAGCAAACTACTTTATTATCAAATTTGATACCAAAGAAATCCCCGAAGGATATATATGCATGACTAAAAATTCAATCCTGCCCATAAGGGAATAACACCAATAACACTAACACCACTGACGCGACAGTTCGTACTAACTTTTATTTCGGTTCAAATTATCCCCTAAATTCTAGTCGATGTCAAAGTTAAATTTCAATTTTATATCTAGGCAATTTCCTTAAAAATACGCCACAAAGGAACATTTTAAATTTTCCACTTCCAATGGGATATTAAACATAAATTGCATTGCGGTGTTTTCAAGAATGTAATTAGGTATCGCATTAACAAAAAACGCATTTTCATCATGACTAAGCAAAAACATTTTGAACAACTTTTTAGTAATTACGGAAATTATGATTTTGGGATCGTAATTAGGAAATGTAGCTAGAAAGAGATTAGAGGTATAAAAAGCTGTTCGATTATTTTTTCCTACATGTTTTCAGAAAACAGTATATCACTTGGAATAATTCTCAACAAACCTAATAAAACCTCGATTTAATAACATTAATGGTTATAGTAATTGGCCAAGTTATGAATCGTTATAGTTCTGTTTATCTGTGTTGATGATTATATAAAGCGCGAAGCGTAGATAAATGGACAAATTCTCATTTTCCCACTAAAATTTATATTTGCCCTGGTTTTGAACGATAAACACTTTATTTTCACTGCAGTTAATAAATCTGGGTGGCTTATTGGAGTGCATCATCGAGATAATAACATTTTATTTTGAACAATTTTAGCACTATACTTAAAGTGTCAAAAATGATTAAGGGAAAATAATACCCAAGAGTAAGTACATAAAGCCACGAACTCACGCAACGGACCTAAAGTTTACCCAATCGATGATTCTTGCACAAGTTTTGTTTATGAAAAAAAAAGATAACACGCGGGATTGCAAAGTAAATGAAAGAGATTGACACGAAAATATTTACATCAATCAAATGGGAAACAATTGAAAAAATGAGAACAATTGCAATTTACCAACAGATGGTTTTTTTAAACATATCGTATTGGATGTTCGAAAACACACGGCATTGAAAGTTTCATTTAAAAATTACAATCTTTATAATTTTTACCATTATCGGGGAGAAGAGGTCAAATAATTTCTTAGAAATGAGATGTCACGAGAACATAATAAATAATTTCATCTTCTTGGAAAAAAAGCCATCTTGTATCTTTGTCATCGGATGCATTTTTTTTCGAGTAAAAAAAACCTTCTAAAGTACAAGCCTAATTTATTATTTTGTTTCTAATAAAGGTACACATAATAATTTAATAAAAAATTGTAGGATAGTACAAGCTTTCAGCATGATGTTCAATAATCCAAAAAGAAGTCAGTTAATGAATTATATCTGAACGTGTAACTAAAAAGGTTTCTAATTCGAATCTCTAGGCTCTTGGGATTCACGACTACCTCCTCCCCCGCATTCTCTTTTATCTACCATCTATCAAATTTATTGTAAAAAAGAAACAAATTCCTAATTGATTCTCTAAGGAGAATTCTGCAAGACAGTGCCAATTATCTTAGTACCTTGGTGTTTCTCTTTTTATATCTCGCGCACGATCAGATATTATCAAAGACAAAATTTAACCCCGGGGGTCAAGTTTGCCCATCCCTGCTCTAGGTATAGATATATAAAATACACTATCAGATGTTTGGTTAGAGAATAGCTAAAAACTTGTTTCTCTTTAAGGGTGCCCAGAATTCCTTTAATTTTCCAGGTTTACCAAGTATATATCAGAAAATAAAACTTTAATTCGAATACAGTATGGCCCAAGAAGTTTGCAACAAATGGAAAAGATTTTTACGAATTGCTGTACGAAAACCAGAGTTATACAGATACAAAAAATGAAAGTCTCCCAAGAATAAAGTACCCTTAATTTTAAAATTTACTATTAGCAGAAAATAGAAGAAAAATACTACATTGCCATTTAAGAAAAAAATGTCGATGTCATCACTTTGTCCAATATGACTGAAAAACTACGAATATTAGTTCATCAAAAGTTGTAGTGTTATTTAAATCGCTACTCATATCCCAGCAGGATTTTTCAAAAAACATTCCTGACCGTTTCAAAATTCTCTGAGTTTTTCAGGTTTTCTCAGTCGCCTTAATGGAACACCCCATATGGTATTTTAATATTTTTCTACTCCTCGTTTATTACTGATTACAATCGAGCCTTTCAAGGTTATTCAATTGTTTGTTGCAAGTTTCCCCAAACTAGTTGACTCGCCCTGGTATTAATAACAGAAGCTTTTGGTATTTCATTTCTACGGAAATAGATTTAGACCTCTTGTTTTTAACTGCATAAGCAGGATCGAGGAGGCAAAGTTTTACTGTTTTATTCAGCATTATATTTTTTTCTAACTTTACGAAATAACTAATATGTGTGGGTAGCATTATACCTTCAAGTGCAATAAGAAACCGTGGGTTGGATATTAATAATTAATTTACTCGATATCGTTAGATAGGCAAGGATAAATAAATCAATTATAGGATGGATACTAACTAAATAGGACAGGGTCACGTTCTTGCCGCAAAACTTATTATAGGTATTAAATATTATATTTGGCAGTAAATACAATTATAAATAAGTGATAAGGGTAACTAACTCGGTGAGTTTTCTTTTTTTATCGATTAAACAAGGGCTGTGCTAATAAATGATAAAAAATACTCTTTTTCTATTTCCCTTGCTTGGTTTGTGTACACAGTCTAAAGACAAATTGAATATATTAAATATTTGAAGAGAAAAAAAACTATTATTGCAGTGAACTTACAAAAATGTTTCTAAGTTATAAAACCATATACACTGGAACCTCCATTACTCGAAATCCAAGGGACGCGATTATTAGTTCGAGTTACCGAAAATTATGTGCAATTGGTATTGAATTGCAATAAAATTCGAGTTATGGGGGTTCCACTATAGTTCTTGTTTTTGCAGTAGTTTGGAATCAAAACTCCACAGTAACTGGCAGTCAGAAAAATTGAATTTGTTCTTTCCTTTTCATAACATTGCAAAATTCTTCTGTTTCATTTTGCCCAAACACATATACAAAGATATTACTGCAAAGAAGTCTAGTTACAAGAAACAATATTATAGTGATCAAAAAATGCCCCTCAATTAACTTTTTGTCCAAGATACCAAGATTTTGCCCTGGCTTCCTTTCAGAATGTAAAAATTTGAATTCTCTAGATTCGTCCAAAATCAGGAATTTTAAATTTTTCTTAAATAGGAGAGAAAATCGCGATATTCTGCCTAACATTACTTTAGTAGAGGTAAAAACGGACCTTTCTATTTAAGATCGTCAGTAAGGCGTTTTAAGAAGTTAAAATAGAAACTAGTAGTAAAAAAATTTGTACAATATCGTATAAGAAAAAGCTTGTCCAAAAAGTCGAGAAAAGTTCAAAAGTTTGAAACTTCCTGGAAGGTCAGACCTCGCCATAACGTACAATTGAATCTTTGAAGTCTAAATAAATAAAAAACTTCAGGATTGAGTCTTGTTATTTGCAAAGACTTTCAATTAAACAGATAGGACATAAAAGTAGAATCGAGAAATATTCTAATAAATCCCAAACTATCGTTTCTATTAATTCTATTATACAATTCCTAGAAGTACTTGACTCGCAAGGATACAAACTATCATAGAAGTCATAAACCTTGACCAGCAAGGTGACTGGCTTCGAGTTTATCGATTATATCTACAACCCTTCAAATTATAATAAATTGAAATTTAGAGTTAGAGACAGAATTTATTTATTGCTTAGTATTTGTTGATTTCGAGAAAACAAATGTATCTAATAAAAAAAACATACAACTCATTAGGAGAGCGTTATTAACCTTTTGCATGCAAACTCAAATCATCGAACACTACAATTCAAATACCTTCCGTTAAATTATTATTGTGCTTGGCGACATTAAAAAAAAAAGTCAGACCACGAAACAAAGTTAAAGACATTATTCAAAGTAACAAAAACCATATTTAAATGAGATCAGCGGTGAATCAAGGGGTTTTACACGTCTGAAATCACTTAATGAAGATCTACTCCAAATGATGTTAGAATACGTGTAACAAGAACTAAAATTAGAAGCAAAGAGCGGAGCTAGACTTGTTCTGAAATCTTGACGCTTCTATTATAAAACGAAAGAATCTAGATATAGAGCACGCACGAACGAATATCAAAGCAACTTAAATGAAAAATCCCTAATTAAAGCACAACTCATCTGTTTCATTTTTTTGTCGACAAATTGACAAAAGAAAAAATGGCACTATATATTTTTAGTTGTCCTAAAATACATTTTCAATGACATATCTAGTATTGATCTACACGCCTCATTTATATTTCTCAAAAAAAAGTAAAGTCCAAGAGTATGTATGTATGTATGTATGTATGTATGTATGAGCCACCATTATGCATAAATTATTTTTAACATTTTCTATTTATGTGCATGACAACATTTTCAAATGAATTTTATAACCATATGCGATATTTTTTGCGAAAGTTGTAAAAAAATTAACATGGTAATTTCAACCTTTGTTTCAATTTTTAAAAATACATTAAGTTATGCAACGTACATCGTAAGTATTATGGAAAATTTATAATTCAAAAGTTATAATCATTAAATTGTTATAAATAAGCACAATACAAAGAAGTGTTTATTTTTGCAGAAAAATGAAACGCTTGTTAAAAAATCAGCGGTAGATATCATTTTAAAACAGTCTACGTAATAAGGTTTGATATGTTTGTCTTTTATTGCGACAGAGAAATGCATTCCAAACAGTTTTCATATTTACTATGCATAATGTACAGTGCCCGTCTCAGATCTTCGGACAATTTAGTAAATAATACGATAAATGTTATATTACATTCAGGAAGTTTTTGTATTGTAAAAATAAATTAAAAATTAAGTGAAATTAAAGCTAAATTACCATAATTTTATCTTTTCCACAATAAATTCTGATTTTTACAACAATGGAAAGTTTCATGAATCAATAACTTTTTACATACCTACTGTAAAGTCTTACAAATATTCTCGTTTCGAAAAGTTATTAAATAAAAACCATTTTTCAAACAAAAATCATAAGACGGCTATGGTTAATTTTAATAAATAGTAGTCAAACGTCTTTTGTTAAATAAGTTTGTTAAGAAACTAATCAGATTTACAACACTAAAAATTTGATAATAACGATCACGCTTCCAAGTGCTTAAAATATCGGTCAGTCCACCCGCGGGCGCAATATTCCCAGGTCCGAAAATTAAAAACACACACTGTACACTATTAATAGAACTAAAAAAACTTAAAAAGATTTATTTCTGGTTTTCAATACACAAATATAAAAATTACACAACAGTCTTTGTTTTAGTTAAAAATGTAAACAGTTTAATAATTATAAACTTGGCGAGAATGAATTATTTTACTATTACTTTAGATAAATTTATAAATACACTTAACATTACCATGTGCTTGATTAGCGACCAACCACAGAAAATATAACTATAAATAGGATAAATAATTTGCAAATAGTAATTAAATATTCAAATATAAAATCTCTGATAACAAAAGGACTAGAATAACGTAATTCACCTTGTAGGTGCGTGTTCAAACTAATTTTTCACGTGGTTTACGTAATTTAAGTTAATTTTATACAAAAACCTTTATAACATTTTCAAAGCTATCAAGAAAACAAATTAGGGATTTGAAGATACATATTATTTCCGTTATATGTATATAACCACGTTCTTCCTTGTAAACTTTTTTTTTAAAAATGTAAAATTTTAATTTAAAAAACCTACGAAAATAAAAAATGTATATACAATCACAAAAAAAAACAAAAACTCAGAAAAGTGCCAATATACAAACAGTTTTAAGTTTCTAAAACTCAACAGGCTATAAAAGCAAAGGGTGCCGCTATATATTATTATAGTGAGAGTAATTATCACCTCTATATTTTTGTCTTCCCTCATTTTGACGACCGATTATTAAACAATTACTATCTCGGGTACAGTAACACCCACATAATAACACTATAGTAAACCTTTAAACGAGCACCCAGTTATAAAAATTACATTTTCATAATATACCGTTTCCTTTTATTTGCGAATTTAATTGGCGACCGAAGAATGAATTGTTATATAGTCTAGGATAAATGTAATTGAATTTGGGTTTAAGATTTAATTGGAGATTAAAATGGTAGGACTATAAGGGAATGCTGCTTTAACTGTGACATGTGGAAGCCCTTTGTAGGCATTTGCGTTCGTAACAGTCGGTGCCCTGTCCGTATTATTAGCTTATTTAGGTGAAATCGATAGATGCATAAGCAAACCCTTCGACATACAAACGTCTGTTTGAAAAATAAACAACACTACCCTATAATTGTTTAAAGTAAATATATTTCTACGTAATCAAAAACAAACATAAAATATTTATTTCTCGTTAAAAAACGTTTTATTTACTTAATGTAATACACGAAAAAAAAACCGAATCTTCAAAATTGATTCTTGAAAATAGCTGGAAACTAAAATAGTTCAAACTCGAATTGCAACAAAAAATAAACCCGAAAAAAAACATTTTAACTCGTTTATTAATTTCTAATATATAAACATAAATTATAATTAATTAATATCAATCTTAGTTATTTATTTCAATTGCCGCTTCAAAAAAAGTTCAAAATCTCCCATTAAAGCAATATGAGTATGCCTAAATAATTATAAAACATTTTTAAATTGTCTAAATAAATTTAAAATAAAAAAAATTATCCTCAATTTCATCCGTTTCATTTAACCTAAAATTTGAAACGCTGCAAAGCGCGCCAACAACTTGTCCTTGGTGAGAACTCGCTCGTCCAATCAGAACGCACGGCAGATGGCTGTGGTTACTACACCATTGACGTGTACGTATTTCGTATGTATATCAAACGTCCGTGTTTTTTCCACGATAACAAAGGGCCGTTTTAAAGTTTTTTATATATTTCTCTTTCTTTTTACACAAAATGTATAAAAATACATACAAAATCTTACATCTCTTAATATATACAAAAAAATTAAATTCATCTTAAAAAACATAGGAATTGCATTTATTAAGTTAAAAAAAATCTAGTTCATGTCCTAAAATACAATTTCTACGCATTTTTTATAATAAATAAATAAATAGATACTACATAATTATTTGCTAGTTATTGCAGAATAATCCCAAGAAGTGGATATTCATGTTCAGTCCAACTTCTGCTTCCAAGATAAAATTTCTTAGTACATGATATGGTACAGGAACCGTTTTCTATACAACGATCTCGTTTTTACACAAGACATTTGCTATACTTTGACGTAATACAAAATGTCAGATGACAGCCACATTAGATAATTACACAAAACACATGGATGAACCATGTTTTGGTTCTAGTTACACTTATTTGAAGCTCATGCTTATGTTGAGTGAATGCCTCAAGATTAGAAAAGCAATATTTTGGTTTTATTTTATACTATAGGTTAAGGTTATACACCATGATGGCTGTCAAATCTGAAACACTATTTAAGTTTAAAACTTCACTTTTATTGTTCTTAGAAGTACTAAAAATTAATTTTTACATAATTTATCACTTATTACACCTAACAATTTCTTACATAATAAATTGATTTATTTTAAAATAAGCTCTTAATGATGAGAATACTTCAAATTACGTAATCAAAATAATCAGAACAAAATGAAAGTGATAAAAAGGGTTTAAAGGTAATAAGTAATTATACACATTTATATCAAAAGATATCTATATAATTATATACACCTTCTTTTTACAATTAATTACAAGGTAGGCCTAACGTTTCTTGATAATGACTTACACAGCCACCTTTCAAATAAAATTTGTCCAACATTACAACAAATGAAAAAAAAAATATATAAAAGATTTGGTAAATGAAATGCTTCACTCATTAAAATCTGAAAAATTATTGAGAAAACTATTAAAGCAATACAATTGAACATTATAAATAAATGTTTTAATTCTCAATAGTTTTCCAAATTGCATTTGAGACATACATTAACACATTCGTTCTGTACAATTGAAATGTCTTTGCAAATGTCTACTGTTGTCGACGGTCATATTCACGTCGATAATCTCTCTCAGGAGGTCTCCACTCTCCTGGGGAATACCGGTCTCTTGGGAAAGGTTGATCATTTGGGGGATACATTGCAGAAGTTGGACCGAAACCTGGACCGTAGTGACTGTTGTACAACGACCTAGGATTTACTGGTGGTGCAATTGAATCACGACCACTTCTGGGATATTGTCGCCAATCCTCTTTAAGCGTTGGTAGTCTTTATGGGAAACACAGTAAGGAACACAGTTCACTTTAAATATTCTATGCATATGTATTTAATCACGTCAATTCACCTACTATTTGCAAATTAAAAAAAAAAGGAACAAGTAACCTACCGTTTATCGGTGGTTCTCGAATGATCACGTTCACGATGATATCCCGTAGGTCTTTGATAATCGAAACGATCTCGTTTGTGATCCATTGGAAACCTATCACTTCTTGGTTGACTATTGTTCCATCGGTCATGGTCACCATGAGATCCTCGATCAAACTGATCATGTCCCCCCCAAAAGTTTGGCCTTTGGCTACTAGATACCTTTTTATTTCTATTGGAATATTTTGACCACTCGTGCCCTTCTTCAGCTGCATCATCTCTATTCTTCCTAATACGATCTTTATCATTTGCACGATCCTTTTTATCTCGTCTGAAACAAAAGTTTAAGTTATAATAGACAATATAAATCAAAAACAAAATCAAATATTACTTGTCAGAATGATGTTTTTTGCTGCTTTCTTTTTCTGTATCTCTTTCACTATCATCTTCATGTCTTCTTTTATTGTTTTGATCTCTATCTTCTTTCACATCATTCTTTTCCTTTTCCTTACTAGAACTGGAAATCTGTTTATCCTGAAAAAAAATATTAAATTTTTGCAAAAAAATTTTTTAAAATTAACATAATACCTCATCTTTCTTCTTATCAGTCTTCTCAGATTTTTTACATGCTCGCTTATATAATTTGTACAATTTCTTCGCATCAAATTCAGTGAACTTTGATACAAAGTACCATAGATTGCTGAAAGTGAACAGAGTATAAATAAAAATGTGATGTGTAATAGAACAGTAATATCTTTACCTTCTCCATTCTTTAATTTTATCAGGATCGGTATATTCACTAAGACATGTGTTTATTTGTTCACCTATTTGTAATAAACATAGTCGTGTGTGATTCACTTGTTCAGTTTCTGACAATGATTGATCAGGATTATCTAAAGCTTTCAATGCTTTCTTCACTGGTCTCATTTTCTCCTTACACTAAAAACAATGAAAAATAACATTGTTCGCTTTTTAAACTTGAATGCCAATTATACACTTACATCATTAAATATGGATGGATCTAGATCACCAAGTACATCTAGTGCCCGTGGTTCATTATTTGCAGTAAAATGCATAGGTCCAGCATTTTTCTTTTCTTTTTTTAATTTTTTCTTTTCCTTTTTATCTTGCCTTATACTACTAGTTGTTTCTTCACTTTCTTCTTTTTTAATTATTTTCTTAGGAACTACTGGTTGAATACTACTGTTAGTATTTGAAACTTCATCATTGGAACTAATATCATCGTGATCGATAATCTCTTTCGTGAGAGCTTTTGATTCTTTTGTCTTTCTTTGCCGCTTAGGTTTACACACACCTTTCTTTGCATCCAATTGTTTCTTTAATATTTTAAGTAAATATTCTGCTCTTTGTTGCAAATGCTTAGCTTGTGGTTTTTTATCATCATTGGATAATATTTTATCACTTATGCCTGTAATAGGAAAATTAAAACTATATATAAAATGATTTACAAATTAATTACCTAATGATGGATCCATTTTAATTTGTTCCCAAGAACCCATTCCATACTGATAAATTCCCTGAAGAAGTTTAGAATCGTCCGATATATCCCATTCGAAATCAAAATGAGCAGGCTTTGTACGTGCATCAAGAACCCATTTACTCCTTTCATCAGGATTTTCTGGCAAAACCTCGTCTAATGGTTCTAACTCTTCTTCACATGCCATCATCGTCTTGGCATTAACCGAGACCCCACCTAATTTAAAAGATGGCCCTCGTATCCGTTTTCTTCCTCTAGTGGCGGTACCTTCTTCATTATTAGCTTCATTGTTTTCTTTTGTATGTTCTCCCATATAGGCTCTACACCGCTCATGTAAAAGTTCTCCTAGCTTTTTCAATTCTGCTAAAGGTTTCTCTTGCAATTCTGCATCACAGGCAACAGCTTCTAATCTCTTCAGTGGATGGCTAAACTTCTTATAACTTTTAACAAATCTACGTATTTCAACATCAGTGAAATTTTTAATTCGTTCTCTATTGGCAAGAGGAGGCCTACCACGTTTTCTTGGCCTTTCTTCATCACTTTCGTCACCTTCTCCACCACTACTGCCGGTTTCTTCTGCTTGTTTTCTTCTTTTCTTTCCTCTACCTCCTTCACCATCACTTTCGGACTGATTAATTTGTTGTAGAGTTTTTCGAGATCTTGGAGGTAAATATAAATCTTCCATTTCTTTGTTCTTTTCTTCTTCCTCTACTTTTTTCCTAAGTCTTTCTGGAATAATTTCATCCCAATCTTTACTTTCTTCGTCGGCTGCTGCTGCAACAGGAGATGGTTCAGCATCTTCATCAAATGCAGCAAAACTAGCAACTTTAAATGCTGATAGTAATTCATCTCCTGCCATACTAGGACCTTCATCACGTGTTTCTGCTCTTTGTAAAATTTCGTCAATATCACACTGTAATTTAAAACCTCACATATTACAACTTGTATTCGACTTAAATCAAGTAACTTACATTAGGCTCTTCATCTTTATCTTCTTCATCCTTAAATAATTCCTCAGCACCAAATTTTAAAATTGCAGTGAGATCTTCTTTATTAAATGGAGTATTATTTGAGGATGCTTTCTTATCTAAAACTGTTCTACCCGTGGTATCCATTCTTTGTATAACTAAATGATCCAAGACCATTTTTTGCTTAGCTCTTTCTACAATCTCTTCCTCAACTGATCTAGCTGTAACCAATCTATAAATATTGACTTGATTTTTTTGGCCAATTCTGTGTGCTCTTGCTTGAGCTTGTAAATCATTTTGAGGATTCCAATCGGAATCAAAAATAATAACTGTGTCAGCAGTAGCCAAATTAATGCCCAAACCACCTGCACGTGTAGAGAGAAGAAAGCAAAAATCTTGAGATCCTTCAGCATTAAAATGATCCAATGCTTGTTTTCGTAGTTCTCCCTTGATACCACCATCTAAGCGTTGAAAAGGAAAATGGCGTAGCTGCAAATACTCTCCTAATATATCCAACATTCTCACCATTTGTGAGAAAATTAATACTCTATGACCCGTTTCACGTAATCGTATTAATAATTTATCTAGTAACACTAACTTGCCCGATCCTCTTAATAATTGCTGTAATAGGAAGTTAACATATAATACACTAATATTATAACAAATTTTTAAATTTAAAAGTGATGAATTTACTAACTTGTAAATGATCAGCATGAGACATATGGCTTTCATACTCTGTTGGTTTTGTTAACATAGAATGATTACAACACTTCTTTAGTTCGATTACAATGTTGAGAAATGTAGTTGTGGATCCCTTAACACCTTTTCGTAAAGCATTGTAATTCTTGGTCAAAATCCATTTATAATATTGTTTTTGAATCGAGGTCATTTCAACCCTTAAAATTTGTTCTACTTTTGCAGGGAGAGATTTTTCTACATCCTTTTTTACTCTTCTCAAGATAAATGGTTCTAACTGTTTATGTAATTTACTATACCCTTTCTGAGCAGCATGCTCATGTTCTTTTTCAAACTCTTCCCATGCCTGAAACCTATACAAATCAACTTAGAAACTGAACAATAAATTAGTGGAATAAACATACTTATTAGGCATAATAAAATGTAATAGCGCCCATAATTCCTTTAAGCTATTTTGTAGAGGTGTTCCTGTTATCAGTAACCTCTGATTTGTATCGAATTCCATTAATGCTTTGTATAATAATGAATCATCATTTTTTAACCTGGAAATAAGAGATTTAAGTACGCTTTCATTCTTCAAGTACAACTTAAGAGAATGTACCTATGCGCTTCATCCACCAATACTACAGCCCAGCTTATGCTACCTAAAAATGCTTTATCCTTTAAAACAATTTCGTACGTAGTTAAAATTGCATTAAACTTCAGTCTTTTGGAGCTTTCATAACACCATTCATATTGGCGAATCTGCATTGAAAAGAATTAATTAAAATCTAAAGAGATCAATGTTTATTTTGCTCAGCTTACTATATTTCTGGAATTAACATCTCCTAGGTATGTAACAAAGTTTAATTCAGGAGCCCACTGAGAAAACTCTCTTTGCCAAGATGTCATAGTAGAGAGAGGGACGACGCATAAGAATGGCCCGTACAACTGATGCGTATGGAAGAGATAGTAAAGAAAGCATATTGTCTGAACAAAAAATATTTTCCATTAGAATCTAAAAAACCATGTTTGTACATATACGAAGGTTCTTATTACCTGAATAGTTTTACCAAGACCCATCTCGTCTGCTAGAATCACAGAATTTTCCTTACACCACGAATGTATCAACCAATTCAAACCATGCATTTGATAATCTCTTAAAATCAATGTCTAAAAATCCACACAAGTAGTAGATTACATTGTAAATTCATTTTTCAATTCAATTACCTTATCAACTCCCATCATATAGGAGGGTTGTTCTTTTACTTCATGAAACTTAGGCCTATATTTTAAAGCTTTGCAGTGTTTTGATGGAGTACGTTTGGAGTCTTCTCTTTCTTCGAATTCTTCAATCTTTTTTGGCCATTTTCTCCTGATAAGAACAGAATCTTCCCATGTAGCATCAGCATATGGTAAGCTTTCCCATTTAATGTAGTAATCAATTCCCCCATCTGGCTTATTGTATTTTGCTAATAACGAAGAATAATGAAGAGTTTTCTTCAATTTATATTTTGTAATATGACTTACCAGTAATTCTTTCAACATTACTATAACTTTTTAACAACTCCAGTTGCAATTCCATCTGACACTCATAATATTCAATGTCTTCTGGGGTTGCATGCCTTCTCCACTGTTCTATTTCTACTTCACGTTTAATAAAATTTTCTAATTTTTTAAGTCCCTTGACCTTTTGTTCTTTTAAGGAATTATCAGATTCCCAAGTGTTATGTATGTGTGCCCAATCTTTCCATTTTATCAGGTACTGATATTCAGTATTTTCTAAATCATCAACATCAACATCAGCATTCGGATCTCCATTTTCTTCTACTGCATATATTGTTGTTATGTTGCCAGTAACTATTACAAACATAATTTTTACCTTACGACATTATTTTTTTAATATAAAACCTATACCTCCTTTTTTCCCTCTTCGTTGCTCCAATATCTTTTCAATAGTTTCAGACTTTTCTTCTGGAACAACCTCAGCTGGTTCTGTGTATTCCACTTCCAACAGATCTTCCGAATCTGTTTTTTCATCGTCACTAGCTTCTTTATAACTAACAGTATTAGCAGTCTTTCTTTTAGAAAGAGATCTTCTTTTATCCTCATCACTATCTATACTGGAATCCTCTGAACTATATCGAGACCTAGCATTATTACGTTTAGTTATTAATCGTTTTGTGCCTACTCGTTTGCTCGGAGGAGGCCTTTCCCTTTCTACTTCAGATTCAGAGGAACTATCATCGTTGTACTTCCAGTTATCACTATAATTTTTTTTCAATAGTGTTACAAAGAGTTACAAAATTACACACTTAAAAGAATACCTTTTATTTTTGGACTGTTTTTGTTTTTCATTAGATTCATTTTCAGAAAATTGAAGCCTTTCAGGTTCTTTTCTGGATCTTCCAGACCGCCTAATTCCATACACATCGGGGTTTTCTTCCCACTAATAATAAATTTATTACAACAATGACTTTTATTGTATATATAATTTGGACCTACTTCTTTGTTACTATTTGTACTGCTTCGTTTAGATTTGGTATCTGGGGATGTATTAGAATGCGAGGTAGCTGGACTACTTGGTGGAGGTGATGATTTGTCACCTCTTGTGGACCCACCAGACCCTGAACTACTTGATGATGATGAACTGGAGTCGCTGTCATTGAAAACAATTTTTAACACTAGAGCGATTATTTTTGTTACCTATCAAGATTTTGAATATTAGAACCCTTTTATTATATTCTTATTATTATTTTTACTATTATACGTTTAATTTTAAAAAAATAAGATTTTTAGACAGTGTATATTAAAAAATTGCTGTTGGGAGAAAAACCATATATTTTGTTGATAACATAACTCTTAAGATAGTGTACTACAAAAATTTCTAAATAATCAAATTTTCAACAATCAAGTTTCCATAAATGTATTTTCTTAGTACCTGCATTGTGAAAAATTGTTTTCAAGTATTGTTAAATATTTAATGTATTGTGAAAATATGTTGCTATATTATTTCAAATCTTGTATATACAATTAAACATAAAATTCACTGGTATAAAAAAAAAACTAAAAGTTGGTATTTCTGATAATAAAAATAAGCTTTGACAACCAAGAAATTTCTAATTTTTGCATTTTCATTATTATGATATTACTTATCTGCAAATTACTATTTAGAGATAAGGCTTGTTAAAATTACTATTAACCACTTTGTTATGTCAATCACAATAATAAAAATCTTTTAAAACTTAGGTTTTGCACATTATATACATTTTATATTAGTAAATATAAAAAATAAGAATCAAATTACCGAGAGTTAACATTAAATTATGATTTTTTAAATTTTATATTAATAAACCACCTGAAGAAGTACAGGGATAACTTCGACATTTAAATGTATGTAAATATGATCATAAATGACAAATGTACATAAAAAGCAAAATATTCAACTTCTTAATTTTTAATTGTAATATAATAAAATATTGATTATAAAGATCCAGATAGATATAAAATTAAATCCATGATGAAATTTGTTAATTCATTGTTTTCTATCAAAAATTTAATGAAAAAAATGTCTGTTCCACATATTATTTACAGACAAAATAATTTTCACTAATCAACACAAAATTATTCAAACACATTTACACCAAATGCATAATTTAATTATAAATTTTATTATTAGCTATACAAATGCAGTAAGATCATAAGTACTGTCAAATTGTTTTATGTCTCAATACTTATGCCATACTTTTTAGGTGATTTTACTTTCACTAACTTTTTTACCAATCATATTTGTTAAATGTGCAAAACCACTCAAACAAAATTTATTCATACAAAAAGTTCTCCTACCTTTCAGATCCTGAATTATTTGAAGAGGAATCGCTCTTGCTTTCATTGTCTGATCCTGACCCAGAATTTTCAAATTCAGAGAGTTCACCAGTCTAGAAAAAAAATTTCGTTTAAAAAATAGATTATTGTTATTCTTTGTCCTTGAATTTCTAAAACAAAGGATTTGATTTCCTATATTTAAAAATTGACAAAAAAGTTATTTATATGAAACCACCAAACATGAATGATAACATAATACTGCAGGAAGATAACTTGATGATAATCAAGGATTAGAATTAACATGTGTAAAAGATATTTGATTAATGCAACCAATCATTTAACAATAGGAATTTTAACCTTCAGCTATTTGTCAGGTGTGGGCATCACTAGAAATGGACCTAGAGGAGTATCAGCTCGTGTACAAGAGAACTGTTTGTTGTAATAAATCACAAGAGTATTATATGAGAAATATCAATATTTATTTTGTCATCTATGCAATTCAGAATAAGAATAGAGCAAATTCAACAAAACAAAATCATACTGCTGATTTGTCAAGATATAATCATTTGTACTACTATAGAACTTTTCGTGAAATTAAATAGGGAAGTTGAAATACATGTGTTATTTTTGTATTTATATAAATCACAGAAAAATTAATGAATTTGAAAATTTATAATTTTCTTGGGAAATATTAAAAGTACAAGTATAAACGTGCTAATTTTTAAAACTGTTTTATATCAAAATGATGCATAGTTCAATTTTGTATTGATAAACTTCTGAAACAAGTTTTATATTTTTCTCAATTGTGTGTACATTTTTATCAAGAACTAGATTGAGAACATGTAAATGTACAATGATAAAAACCAATACTGATTTAAAAATTAAAACTGTAATGATTCTGATCATTTAAAAATTTGTATTCCTACACTGTTTATAAAGTTTTTGAAGAAATGATTTTACTTGCATTTTGAGAAGAATACAAAAATTACATTTTATGAAGTTTTACAATTCAATTGATTTAATTCTTGAAGTAATTCATAATAAACTCTGATATAAACAAAAATTAGTAAATAAGCAATTGTTTTGGAATAACATTGATGCATATTTTTCAAAGAACATATCAAATAAAACTTGACATTTACCTAGATTTATTATTGCATATTAGTTAAATTATTTAAACTTGTACTACATAATATCCTTATCAGTTTGAAATGTATACAATCAACACATAATAACTTTTGATTACTTTCTGAAATTCTTTTTTTTATGTCTCGTAATAGAATTTCAAGGTTATAAATCATTTCAAGTTTCTTACATAATCCTAAAAATTTAAAAACTTGAATTCCCAATTTTTTCTGTTTCATTCGGGTATTTAGAACTTACCAAATTCAGCTTCCTTGAAGGGCATATTCCTAAAGCTTTTTATTGTAAAGTGTAAATTCAAATTAAAGAAAAAAGAACTAAAAATTACTCCTGCTACTATTACTACTACTACTAATTTAAAATGACAGAATAATAATTCTTAGCAATGCAAACAAAATCAGAAGTTTTGATGTCTACTTAATTGATCATTTGCTGATTGATTAACAAATTTTGTTATTATAATCTTTCAATAGAAATGAAATACTAATTAGTGCTAAGATTGCCCTAGTCTCCAATTCTTTTTCTTATCCTAAATTGTTATTATTCTTTTGTTTTGCATAAAACCTCGATATTCACATTTTTTAAAAATCTTTTTAATTTGAAACAATCAAATTTGAATCTTAAAAAAATCATTGATTTTATTGATTTACTCAAAGGATATTCCAAATCTCATTTTAATTATCAATAATGAATTGTAAATTACTTGTTTCTGGTCAGCTTAATAACAAGAATCTGTAGTTTTTATCCAGATTACCAAAAATCTTATTTGTTCAGTATCTTCAACTGCATGCAACATCTTCATTGTTTCCAAGGAATGAAACTTCTTTGATTCAAAATAAAGTAAAAAACCATAACATCATTCAAAATGAACAAAAATTTAGATATTTATAGCTTGTACTAGTAACAATTAACTATCACCTCTAAAATCCAACTTGATATGATACCATGCAAAAAAAATAAGTGACAAATGGTAAAACTACAAAAAATTAGTATACCTATTTATTGAATTATATACAAAAGTTAGTACAAAAACAGTCAAATAAAATAGTCAAAATAGCAATATCTATAATTTACAGAATGTGAGGTTACATAACATATTGTAAACATTACAGCAGTAGATATTGAGAGAATCGTTTCCACGAATGTGTCAAAAATGCTCTAAAAACTATTACGTTCAACTTCAAATGCAACTGATTTTGTCCAACACTTTGGTACTAATGTACGGTTTAAATTCCTCAATCTGAATAGTAATGCTGCAGTAACTTTACGATAAGAACAGATCAGGGATGTTGTTGGAAGAAACAAGTCCAAGGGAGGATTCAGCAAACATCTTATTGCTGTTTTAAGTATAATTAGAGGCTGCAGTGATTTCTGATGATCTGTCTATCTTAACAGTTGAACATAGACAGCAGGGGTTCTTGATTTTGTACTGCTTCATCCCCAACACAAAATAAAACAAAAAAACAAGTAAAAACCATGAAATTACATAAAAAATAGCAGTAAAGGCTTGAAGGCTTACAGGGATTAAACTAAGTGTATAAAACTACAAATAACAGTCACAAAACGTAAACATGAAGCTAACAAGTCTCTCTGAGAGGTTATTTCTCTGTAAACCTCAAACTTTGGCTTAAAATTGCAAAAATGGGTCCATCTCAAAAAATCAAAATTTCTGGCTTGGGAGCTACAGTAAACCTTCTAGAATCGCTATAAACGAAGAAAACGCTGGAACGCACCTAAATAAGGGGTGAAATTTGAAAAAAACTACTTGTAAACAATAAAAAACAATGTTAAAGTGAAGAATATGTTCCTTATGAAGCAGCCACGCCCTTGAGCCCACGTTGACGTAACAGCTAAAGAAAGGTTTAGAATACAAGAAAAACCCTTAAAATCTATTAAAAACCCTTTAATTTAATTTTTAAACAACAATTCTTACCTCTGGCATCTTGGCCCTGATTTAGAGATGTTTTCTTGAATTTACTACGTGCAGTCGATTATATGAAATACGTAAAAACACGCGGAAATATTAAGAAAACTTTTCATGCCGTTAATTTTGTCAAATAATTGTTAATAAACTATTGATTTAAAATTTTACACACTGCTACACGCAGGTATCAATGACTGACGCCATTTTGATCAAAGTGGCGATGCATTTATCTCACGTAAGAATCCCTTTTTCGTATTATTTTTAAATACTTTTGCAATAAAAGTTTTCAAGTTCCAAATGTAGGTTAGTTTATCACAAACGCCACACTAGATAAGGTTACGTTAAGTTGCACTGTTTGCACTACAAACGCTGTAATTGTGGTACGCGGCCATTTTGGCTTTCTTTCTGAATCGACAGCGTTTTACCGTAGAGTCGAGGTCGCCGAGTGATGGTAATTCCGGGACGCGGGGGAACAAATGCGATGAGTAACGTGACAGTATTGTGACGTCATACCACCGTTCGTTAAATCGTCGTTGCTAAGGTTTATTTTCGTAACTCACAGCCAACAGCAGTGCCTGGAGAAGAGGTACGTTTGCACATCCAATCAAAACTCGCGAAAACGTGGACCATTCCGTTTCCGGGCATTGGATCGAAATTTGAAAATTCTAAACTCATGAATGTAAAAATAATAGGTTATATTTAAGCAACAAATACATACTACAAACGGCACATTTAATCACAACTTATTACTTATAAATTTGGTTCATTCTGATTAGAATACCAATTTGGAATTTATTTCTTATGTTCTAGATATTCTTTTTAAATTGTAAATTTAATTCTTTTTGTTATATAAACATCTAGCACAATCATTACTTTATAAAAGAAAATGTATAATTTGCCCAATAATAATTTATGTAAACCTTAAAAGAGCTCAAAACATCTAAAAACCAATTTATGGCTAACTTTTTTAATTATGTAGGCAGGATGCTTATACAACAATAAATTATTTTAGCAGATCAATATGGTGGTGTAGTGTATACTGCAAACGGTAATATAGGCTGTGCATTAAGGTAAACTTACTTTAAAATACTGAATTGATCTGCCTTATAGCTAGCTCACCTTCTATAAATTAGAAATATTTTTTAATTTTTAATACTTCAGATTTGTACGATATACTTTCTCCAACTATATAAAAGTAATTTAAAAAAAATTGCCATTTTATTGAAGGGTTATACAAATTCCTTTATCAAGATTGACATATTCAAGTTATATGGAATGATACAAAATACCTCTTTTCAAATATTAACTGCTTAAATGTTTGTAATCATGCAGTATACCCTACGTTTAAAATGATTCTAAATTCCTCTGTATTCTACTTATGTTTTAAGTAGTATCACATATCATTTTATTTTTTAATATTTTGTTAAATATATTTCTATCAATAATATTAAATAAAATATTTCAATTACAAACTAATGATATACAGTAAACTAAAATAAAATCTTTCTAATTTTAATTTGATACTGCATTTGTAATTTCTTAATTAAAAGTTTTTTTTAATTAAAAGTGCACTTTTGTATATCAATAAATAAATCAAATAAAGCTGATGAGCAATTAAAACTTGTAGTAGCAATACAGAGATCTCATAAAAAAATGAATATACATCTTAAAATAATAAAAATAATACAATATATATCTCACTGATTTGTACGAAGCTTAACATGGTCGTGGAATTGGGGTACGTAGTACCAGGGCACTTTCGGCTGATATTATAGGAAGAGCATTTTCACAATGGTAGTTGATCAGATGACTAACACTTTGGAACATTCTATCCTTTGTTCTAACCTAAACAGTAAAGAAAAATAATATTTACTGGAAAATAATAATAAGCTTAATCTTTAATCTAAATTCTAAGATAAAAGTCTTTTTACAATAAGTTTAAGGTGACATCATAGTAATTTAGAACAACCAACAATAGGTAGTTGGTGGTTAAATCTGTTGTGCAGACGAAATGGTAAAATCTAGTAATTCTTTCATTCATAATGTTGGTAGCAAATTGCTTTGTTGCAAATAGTCCTTAGTTTTTGCTTCAAGAGATTTTCAATATATCTAAGCCCTTAGGATAATGTTGGGTGCTTTTTTTCTTTGATTAATTATTTTGAAAATGTAATATCTGAACCGAAAGTTATTTATTTGAGGTTACATTTAGAATGCAATTTGACAGCTCCTCACTATGTCATTTTAAACTTATCATAAAAACACTTAACGTTCTGAGAATAGGATTACAAGGTGTAAAGCTATAATTCTCAATAAGGTAGACATTCTGAATCTTTCATAAAAGAAATAATGTTTGGGGTTTTGATTATTAAGTTATCTTGATCTTGTCTGATGTTGTCATTATTTTAAAGCTGGTTCATTTGCAATACTCCACAGGTAAATATAAGCAACTGAAATCTAATGGTTTTTTATTTTTTTAATTTAAAAAAAAATTCTTTAATTGTATTACTAGGAGGCTTAAAGGACAAACAGTTTTTGTTTTCAAGTATGTAATGCATTTTATACCACCTCATACTCGACTTTGTCCTGATTCTCTTCCACTTTGTATCTGAGTGAGTACGCACTACATCTACGGCAAACCACAAAACCACCTTTTAAAATCAATCCTAAATTCGTCAGACTGTACTTTTATCATGTTAAACAAAAGTGATCTTAGTTTAGCACTGATAATCAGTTGAAAAAAAAAATTAGAAGTTTTAGAAGTGTTCATATGTAGTCACGATAAAATGCGTGCTTGCACTTACATAATATATGACAACATGTTCATACATATTCATGTATATGAAATGGTAATAAGTATCACTTGGAATTTTAAAATTCGACCCTCATAATACCTTTAAACTAACAAATAACAGTTGAACCACCTATAATAAAAAGTTGCCAAACCTGTACTACCCTGCATGTTTGTGTTACATACAGGTGCACTCTTTTTGTTTAAAAATACCACTTTTTACTTTAATGTTGTTCTAAACATCTAGACAAGTGGTTTTTGGTAATAAAGATGAAGGGGATTGATAATTTTATGACCACCAAGATAACAAATTTGTCCTTTAGAAATTAATCCATCCTTTAGAATATTAGGTTAAGTGCTTATTTTAATTTAAAAAACAAAGAAGTGAATATTACTGACCTCACAAACTTTAACCATAATTTCTCAAAAACAAGAATCTTTAATTTCAAGTATTTGAAATTCATTAACTACCCTATTCTGTAAGATAGAAAATGCAAACCATCTGACCAGATTAATAAAAAGTCAAGATACAAGATTTTGGCCTATTCACAGTAATATATAAATGGTAAAGTTTAGTTAAAACCACAAATAGATTTTATTGAAAATAAACAGTTTGTATCATTTGCATATAATTTACATTTAAATTAAAAAGCTAGACCGAATTAGGTTATTCTAGATAGCATAGAGCACATCTACATAAGTTCATTTATATAACTGAATACCATACCTATAACACAGAATAATGGCATTTTGCTAAAATGCGATAACAAAAATAAATACTAATATTTCGTTCATAAATGTATGCAAGGGACTTTCTTGATGTAAACACTACTGACTGGCTGCAGGTGAAATGTGGCAACTGTCTCTTGTCTATTATCCATGGTTAATAACAGCTGATTATTAAACAAAAGCACAATAAAAACATATGGTAGTGGACAAAAGTATGGAACCATGTAAATATCTTCACTATTATTGAGATTATAGAAACAAGGTTTTGTATTTGGGGATTTTGACATGTGGTATCTGTTTTAGCAAGCTCCTAGGATTTAAATTATAAAATCTGTGTCTTAATATCTTAATAATGAATCAAAATATACAAATATATTGGGTGGCCTATTTAAAATTTCAAAGGTGGGCACATTTCAAATTAAATCACAAGTTGGATTGTACTGTAGATATTTGTATTTGATCCAGCACATGTCAAAATCCCTCAGTGCAAAATTTCGTTTCAATAGTCCCAATAGTAACGAAGATAGTTACATAGATCCATAATTTTGCCCAACACTGTATACAATTAATTCTAACACTGTTTTTTTTATCGAGTAACTTTATTACACAGCTTTTACTCTTTGAACATGCACTTTAATACAAAAATTTGTATGTATGCCATACAGCAACCATATTATTTGACAATGAACTAAAATAGCTCAGGGAAACCTGAAAAGATTGTCCAGCTTCATTCATTCTTACAAATTAATGATTTAAAAGGGCTCTGGAAATGTATACAGCATGTCACATTGTGGGCGAGACAATTAAATCAATCTTGCCTGTTCCCAAAGATAACACTTGCATATTTTCAAATGGTAAGATTTCCTTTATAAAACTTCGGTGGTCAATTTAAAAACTCTCAACCTATGTAAAGCAGTAATGTTCAACTGCCACTTTTTAAATTACAGATAATCACTTGATGTTTGTCTTTTTTAAAAACAAAATTCAAATATGACATATTCTTAACTTAACCTATCTAGCAACATCTATTGTTTCAATGAAATATGAGCGGAGCAATAAAACAGTTATTGACATTGATGAGAAAAGTTGTACAGATCATATATATTCTGTTGTACTGTCAAAAGGTATTAATAAAATATTCTTGCAAATCTACTGAACTTCCATACATTGTTTTCTAGAGCTTTGCTGATAAAATCGTATCAAAATGTTTTACCTGTAACATATTCTATCTTTCCAAGGTGAAAATCAATATATACATTTAATTACATTTCACATTTTTATTTATTTCATTAAAGAAAAAAATGGGTACAGTTTCTACAGAAAGAACAAATGAAAAACAAGTACAACTATACCAATAAAAAACAGCTTATATGATATTATGTGATCAAAAAAAATATGGTCAAGTAGCCTATTGACATTTTTCTTCATATAAATGCACAATACATAACCACAAATAATTACAGGTTCTTCACATTTCTTACAAAATAAAAAAATTATGAATTTATTAAGAATCATTTGCTTTTAGGAAGTGCATCTTAAAACAAAAGACACAAAAAAGAAACTCTTGAGATATCTTAATATGTGTTTCGCAGATTGTGGTGTAGATGCTTGATGAAATCTACATAAAGATACTGAAAATAAATACTATTGCAAATTTGCAACACTTGGCATACAAGTTTTGGTGAAATTATAAATGTACATATCGACTGTCAGTAAGTAGCAGAGCAAGAGTTGTCAGGAAATAATTTGAGCAGTTCCATCTCTGCAGATCGCTAACCAAGATTATGTACCATAGAACAGGGATAGAATATGCTGTACAAATAATGTGCCATATGGCTTAAATTAAATGTTGAGAGTCGCACATATTAATGCTGCATAATGTTCTCAGCTCAAAAGTGTTAAGCAAAAAAAAACTATAACCTGTAGAATAGAAGCTTGCTGTGGCACACTTGTTACCTCTTAAAATTCACAGCCTGCTTGACTATATTGATATAGTCATAAATTAAAAACAAAGAGATTCTCACACTCTCATTGTCATTCAAAAACTGATCATTAAAAAATATTTGTAAACAGATGTTTGATGCAAATCCTACTTTTTGATAGCTAATTTAATTGCTTTATCGTCATACATCCTCTATGAAAACACCTCCATTACAAGTTTGACCTTTAGAAACTTACTGTTCCAAAACAGCTGTAAATAGCATAGATAATTTAAGTATTAGAAATGTATAATGGGTAGTAAGCAGCCCAATACTGTATTGTTATCAATGATGTATTTAAGAATGTGTTGTCCGCATTTGTTTAGGTACTTTTTAAGAATTATGCCCTCTTTGCCAAAATCCCAACTCACTCAAGTCACTACTATCAGCTAAAAACAAGATAATTGGATAGATCTGTTTAATGTATATCATTTGGTATACATACTTCAAAATTTTGATTGATCTTGTTTTTTAGCTCACGGTAGTGAACCGATGTTACAATTCTAACATTTGATCTAATAGGGTTTTTCGGCAAAATGGGAAATCAGGGATGTCCCCAAATTGGGATTCAGCCAACTGGAAACATCCACTTTTAAAATGATATAATGAATGACATCAAATAACTGCGCTCCTGTGCAGCATATCCATAGCGAACAAAAGAATTCCATTCTATAGTGTATCATTTTTTGAACTGTTTCACAACTTTTTATATTAAAAACATGAAAAATGTGGTTTAGTAATGATAGAAAACTGCTACGAAGAGAAAATGGATTGGTTGATAAAATTAAGACACACACTCTAGAAGATAACTCTGTGCTTATGTAGAGGTAGATTATCTGCAAATGGTAATTGATCACCTGCAATGCTCATTAAAAACACATGCAACTTATATATCTATTGTTATATAATCCACACTCTTAAGTGCTCAGAAATTTGATTACCCAATCAACAGTGTCAAGGGTATATAGAAACATTTACAAAAATATAATGTAGTCAAGACTTATTGCTCATGGTGAGTTACAGATAAACTATTTATACTTCATCATCTACAGTCTGAAATGAAATACCTTAGTTTTTGTTATCTAAAGATTCATTTTCAGCATGCTGTCAAGTAGAAAGAAAAGTCAAAATGGTTCATCATATTATTTATTTCCTTGAGCATTCAATTTTGGATTGAATAAACTGAGTATTTTATTTTTCATGCCAACCAGACAAATTATTTATGTTCTATTTATCATTACTGATGAGAACTGTATTGGGTCAGATATCTCAATATCACCAATTTCAAATATTAACAAATTAGTCATCGATATTAAATTGAGACCAAAATGATGATGACGGTTCTATTTTTATATTTTTTTTCTTGCAGATAATATTAGGATATGGGTTAGGTCTGATAGGTGTAGATTTTATTTTGTAAGACAGGTTTAATAAATTAAGCTTTAAACATAGCCAATAACATAAAATACCTACCACTCCTTCAGGATCAATAAGAAGTAAATGCTTTTTTGTATTTTCTTGCATTCCTGACAGTACATATTGTCCTTCTGAACTGGGAGATTCCCTAACTAGAAAATCTCCATCCTTCTGCAACAGTCGTTCTGCATCTGCACGACTGATTTGTCCATGAAACCAAATCTCATTCTTTAGTTCTGCTATCTTTTCATCGTCCAATTTTCCAGGTGATAACCTTGGATGCTGAGCAAATGGTTCTAAAATAAATACATTACATCATAATACAATAAGTGTTATGTGAATGAAATGCTTACGCATATCGAAGACATCTCGTTCTCTTGAAAAAACAACACTGTCATTAACGTAATCATGATGACGTACTTCCATTGATGGTAAAGGCTCAGAATTAAGATCTATTAAATTAGGACTTTGTACTGGAGGTAATGTGGTGAAAGGTGGCACAACAGCTGGTAGAGGAGGAACTGGAGGAGGGCCAACATCTGGTGGGACCTTTCCTGGTAAGTCATTATAGTAATCCTTATCTGCATCACCACCAGAAGATGTACCAGCATGACCCATTGCCAATCTACAAAATTTCCATTTCATTATCATTAATAGTTTGATTAGTAAGGAATATACAAACAAACTTACGCCATTTGTGCAGGTTTCATGTATTGCTTAAAACGTAATTTAAAAGCTTGTCCAATTGTTGAAATAACATCTTTAGCAAGTCCACCTCCACATTCTAATACGTAACATGCCCTCCAGTCATTTACATCTTTTGCGATGTATGCTACAAAGTCTAAAGTATCCTGTAAGTAAAATAATATTTTTAATCTGTTTATGTATAAAAATAATGCGAAAATAACTTACTGTATCGCCACCAGATGCAAAGGAAATACGTGGCATATCATGACTAGCTATAACTTGACAAGATTCAAGTGATGTAAGAGTTAAACTAGAACTTGATACATTTAAGTTCACGTTGGTGCCTGCATAATCCATCTTTGGATGTTCAGCAATTGCACGTTGTACTTTTTTATCAACTTTTCGTTTTTTTATCAACAGTCTTTAATCCTGCAGCTTCACATACTTTGCTTATACATAGCCTAAAATGATTACACAAATTGTTTGGTATTGTTATCACTGTTCATTAATCATAATGTGAGTGTTCGATTGTAATTTCAAATAGTGTTTAAGATTCATTACGAATCAATTTTTTCTATCCAAATCAAGAAAAAATACATTATTAGTAAACGCCAATTTTTGAATCATATCTACATAACCTAGTAGAGAAATATTTGTTTGATTGAAATGACACATGTAATAAATGAAAAAAATCTTTTTAATTAGGCCATGGTGACTTGTAATTTTTATGTGTATCTGTTGTGCAGTTTTAAGCTCATATTGTTAATAAAACATACAGGAATGAGCAGAGATACCCGATGATTTTGAAATAAGAATTTTTTATGATACTGCTCAGCTTGGTACCACATGATAGTTTCCATTTTGGAATTTAGTTTGCCATGAAATGTTGGCCTGTGTGTGACTATGTTGCTGTAATAGAGCTAATTTATTCTAACACTAACAGTCTTTAATTTAAACTATTTGAGGTTGTTCTTTTAATTAATAATAAACTAAATATGAATCGTTGATATTTTTCATGTCAATATGATAAAAAGAAAAGTTAACTTTTTGTCAGTAGCTTTTAGCTTTGAATGCTGATCTCTTCTTCTCTGAGTTGGGTAAATTGTATGATTATCAATTACGTGATTAGAAAATGTAATGAACCAGTTTTACATATAATTACAACTAACTGTCAAAATGGCAATTACAATTATAAAGAATTATACAGTAATTGGTAGTTGTAATAAGAGGTGATTGTAATTAATTGCAATTAGTGAATTTTATTGTCTCACCTAAGAGAAAGCAAGGAACAATAGATACTAAATATTTATACAATTGATATGCTTTTAATTACTACTGCTGAATAACAAATAAAATTATCTGCTGTTGTAATAAATATAATTTTTACAAAAATTCTTAATCAAGGAAATGAAGATTTTTATTGTGAAGGATAAAAATGAAAAAGTTTTATGTCAAGAATGGTTTAGGTTTATAAATTAATTAGTTGATGATGAAGTTTGGTAGATGTATTGAAAACTTAATTGATTTTTGATTAATCGACAAATTGATTATTCAATTAATCAAAATAATCGATTTTTTTGTAATCAGTTATTAAAATTAAGAGTTGCATAATCCTAGCACGCACTGTCCAATTTATTTTGTTTGTCTCATTGTGTTATGTTATTATGGTAAAGTAGAAAACAAACTAGTTCGATATAAGCTTGAAAAAGTAAAGACACAGATGAGCAATTACTTATAAAGTAAAGATCCTTTTGGTAATTAAAGGTCAAATTACATAGAAATCTTTAATATCAATTACCATGTAATCTTAATTAAAGTAATACAAGTTACCAAGTAACTGTGATTACAATATAATTATAAAATTTTAATAATTAATAATTGCAATTACTTTGTGAATGTAATTATTGTAATTATACTAGTAATCAATGACATTTTGTATCTATTTTTGGTTTTTCCTTATTGTATAAAATGGTAAACAATCAAATTTGTTATAACAAATAACTCTATTGCCTTTAGGGTTAAATAAATTAAAAGAAAAATGAAGGAATCAATTCTGGCTAAATTTCATAAATAGAATTAACACATCTATAAGTAGTCCTGGCTTCATCTGATTACATTTCAGACAAAGCTCAAAATTACAAGTTATTTTAGACTTTTGTCAACACTGCTGTGCTGGACAGAATGGTAACTGTGAAACTTATATTTTGTACATACATGAAGCCTGAGAGATATACATAATTTAAAAATTTAATATTTAAAAACAACTAAAATAAACAGGTAATAAAAAATATAAAACCAGTCATCAGTATTTTCCAATGTTATATAATATTCTATTAATAAACTTTAAAAACAAGTACTATTTTAAGAACAATAGGTTTAAAATAACTTTTATTGCTAAAAATCCAATTAATCAACTTCATATTTACCAAACATGCAAATAAAATAATAAGATATTTGCAAGTAAATTACATAAAGCAAGGAAATGAGTCATATCTAGATATTAGTAAAACTTTATTTTTTACTAGATGTCCGAAAGAACACCACAACCTGCTTAGACTAGCAAAAAATCCCCAAATTTTAATTTTGGTTAAAAAATTTGATCCCATTGGCATGCCATCCATTGTTACAATCAATTGTTTTAAAAATACATCAATGTTTCCTTTAAAGAGCTATATAACTGATAAAAGTTACAAATTAATTCAATAGTAAATTAAAAAAAAATACAGAGGTGTGTAAATAAAAAGTAGTACACACTGTAGATGCGTAACTTTTAGAAAACACCCTTATAATACATAAGAGGAAATCTACATAATGTACTTTTAACATTAAATGATGATTCTACAAAAAATAAAACTATTATAAGGTGAAATTCTATATTGTTTACACATTTTTATAGTTTACTAACAATGTTTTGAATATTTGGTTTAGCGTAATTATAAATAAATGTTTGTTCCATTTTTGTTATCAAATTCTGGTTTCCATTATGTAGCTAGTACACGATAGAAAAAACCTGAACTGGATTTTAAAAGTTAAAAATTTTAAAATCAGTCAACAAAACCAAACATTCAAAATTTTTAAAACACAGGCCTATGTAATTTATCTAACTCTTGGATTAGAATAAATTAATATGATTTTAATATTAGCATTGAGAATATTTTTCTATATCGTGCAATGCAACTGTTAGGTCCTGCATAATGCAAATGAACTTAAGCAGATTACTAGAAAAACGAGTAAAAACAGCTTTATATCAAAGTAACGTTAAGCGATCACATAATTACAGGCAACAAATCTTGTATGCTATTTGCAGAAAAACAACATGCAGTATGTCATGATAGCAGGTTACATGCTGCTTCAATCACAGTTACCTTAATGTTCAGAAAAAAAGTAATAGTTACATACAGCAAAAAAAGAAAAAACGATAAGAACAAGTTTTTTAGTACTTACAAGGATATTGCACTCATTCCACAGTTATGAGTAGTAGATTTAAGTCATTCTTCATCACAAACTTTCATTATAATGCAGCAATTAATATATCAGTAACTTATAAATCATTTGTGTTTCATTAAATAGAAATTGAGTTACAGGATGTTTGTTGGAATAGAGTATACTACACTACATTGCAACTTTAATAAGAAATAAAATAAGACTTCTGCTTTAAAACATTCTATTTGGTTTCATTTTAGTTACAAACTTGAAATTTTTATAATTTCCATGCTTTTGAAAAGTAAACGAAATGAAGTTTTTAATTTCAAATATAATAATATAGACATCAATTAATCAACCAAATCAAGAGATGGTTCCAAGCAAAAATAGCTGCTGGAGGTACCTTACCAAATTCAGTATTAGAATACCAATTCGTTTTTTTATTTTAAATCTTATTTCCAAACATAACCTCAAAATATAATTTGATTAGTTAATTAGAAACATGTGATTGCTTTGTTAGGGTTGCCAACTTCTCAGTTCCCTTATCCTGGACAATATCAGAGCTATTAGTGAGCACCTGTAGGGGGGGGGGCAGATACAAGAGAGAGGGTCAAACAAGTTTCTCACATTGCACTTATACATATTCACTTTTAGCAAACCATTAAGAATGGAGACTTTATTATGGACGCACTTATTAAATGTTATTAATGTCTTATTAGCATTTTTCTACATGACCCAAACATCAATAAGGTTTCCTGGGCTCTGGCCAAGACTATAGTAAAACTGGATTGTCTTGGTCAAACCCGGACAGTTGGCAACCCTACTTTTAGGTGTGTAATAAATAACATTTGATTTGTATTTTAATTGTATGAAGTAGCACAATGACTGTTTCGAAGTCAATGAATTATTTATTATAGGTTATGTTGTTTGATGATGCAACTGTTGCATTTCTAATTACATCAAAAATTCATCAGTAATTTCAGAGATGAATTTAAACTCTTTATATTTGTAATTTGGTCTTATAGTTCCATATACATTAATTTTCTGGCTGTATTTGTTATTCAAAAAAACCTTCAAATCCTTAAACATCAACAAAATTACATTATTGAACTTTCTTCTGCATTAGTCCAATTTTTGCAGTACTTTTAGGTTATGTGTTCTGCAATCCTGTGATTTGACTATGACCATCATCTGGGTAAAAAGTTCTGATCCCTCGCTTTGAAAGCTCATATTTTAAAAACTATACAACAGATTTCAATCAAATAACTTTTATTTTAATGACAGTCGAGATGACGGTTTAATCCTGTATAGGATTATATAATTTTGAAATTTTCCAAATACAGTGAAACCTGTTAAGTCGAACACCTCCTTATATCAAACACCTGATCAAGTTAATAGTTTTTATCAAAACTGTTTATTTTGCTTTACTTTACATTAAAAGCAACCTGCACAACTTGAACACCTCTGTACCTTTTAGCACCAACCTATCTAAATTTTCAATGTAGAATCTTCAATCTATTCTATCTCTGTCGTGCATTTTAAAAAAAGATGTCTAGAATAAAAGTTGTCCAGAATTCAATTATGTGCATAATGAGCTTACAATTCTTATTTGGAGATATATGGCACAGAAGTGTAAAAAAAAACCTGGAATTTGAACTTGCGACTCATTTAGGATGAGTTTATAGAAGCTGAATTAAAAGTTAATTGAAATTAAATTGAATTCGTTGTTGTTGTTAGGATACAGTCAGATTCTGACCAATCATGATCAGAATCGACATTTAATTAAAATTAAATTATAATCTCAATTAAATATTTAACTCAGCTTCTATAAACTGAACCTTAGCAACTGTTTTGTCAGAATTTATCAATATTTGTATTTTCGTAATCAATACCGTTTTATGCAGTGGGATTCAGTGTCAAAGATTTTTATTACACAAACATAAATATTGAAAAACTTTACCAACTAAGCACTAATTGAGTAAAAATGCATTTTATAGCACTTAGGCTTGTTTACAAGACATACAGACAATTTTCCCAAAGTTAGAATTTCAGGTTTTTTAAAATTTTCTGAACAACTTTCATTTATAAACATTTTTTTTCTAAACTGCGCAATCGAGATAGAATTCAAGATTAGATTTATATGAGAAATCCCTATGATGCATCTTCAAAAGAGACATACAGTATGTCAAACACCTATTTTTGTACCTACACTTTGAATTAAACAAAAGTGTTTGGTGAAAGGAAAGTCAGTGAGTCAGATGAATAAGACAGTTATCATACGTGAATACTTAGCGGGTTCATTGTAAATTGACCTCGGCAATCTTCAAGTGTGATAGCAAGCTTAGAATATAGCACAAGATTTTAAACCACATTCTGGTCAGTTAGTGCAGACTGCTGCTACATTGAGCATCTGTCTATGTTGAAAGGTTACAACTGGAACTGCGAGTGTTCAAGATAGACAGGTTTCGTTGTAGGCGTTTATTTATCATAGAATAAATATGTTCAAAAAAAGTGATTTTCGACGAAATTTAAAAATTTCGTTTCTGAATTCGTACATTCTGTTTGTCTGTTGCCATGTTCAACGAGATTAAGAATTTTGTTAATTTCATACTAAAAGCACTAAAACTGAAAATGGTGTGATTTAAAAAACTATATACAGTGGAACCTCCATAACTCGAAATCCAAGAGGCGCAATTATTAATTCAAGTTATAGAAAATATGAGTAACGGAATGTTATGTGCAATTAGTATGCAAAGTGCAAGGGGATGCAATAAATTTCGAGTTACAGAAGTTTGACTTATGGGAGTTCCACTGTATATATTTAATATTACAAAATATAGTCTTAAATTGTGTATCTGACGGTGTAATATAACTGTTAGAGTTCTAATATAAATAAGAAACAGATAAATCAAATTGTCTTTATTTAAAAATTTAGTTCTGACAGAAAGTTTAAAAACGGCATCATTTCTGTTTCTAATCAGCTTAAAATTTTTGTATACTTTTGTCAACATATTAAAGTAAAATCCTTTCAAGCTGCACACACACAAAGAATTGCATACTGTGAATAGATCTGTGCATTATCATGCAGCTTCAACAAAATGCAAGCAGGGCATCCTGTTATATTGTGCTGGGTAGTTTCATGCAAATTCATTAATCTCAAAAAAAGGAGATGAGTGTGGTATAGTATAAAGTGGAAATGAAAGATGAAGGTTTGCTCTAGAAGGTGTGATATTTTGAAGTCTAGTTTTCAAGTATTTAAAAATATATAAATTTGCACTTTTTTCAGTCTGCAAAATATGAAACTTTAAAACTCATTACTTTAGAAGATTAATGGATTTGGGCGAGAAATTATTCAAATATTGAACTATCAACTCAGCACATGGAATAAATGCTCATGGTTCTTGTCTTTGCTTAATAGATTTAGTTCAGCAATCATCTGATAGGGGGCATAAGATCTCTTAAGAGTTTTAAGGCTCTTTTTTTGTTTTCAATGCAAGTTGTCTTCATAATCAGTGCGGTTGTTTGATTTATGAAAGTTCATACTGCATTGATCTTTTACCAGCTTAAGGAAGGAAAACTATATGAACTAAAATACATACATATATAAACTACATAGACATTTAGGAAAATTGAACCAGTCTACCCTGATTTTTCTTGATATAATTGTTTCGATGTTATTCTGACTAATCAGGTTAAACTGGTTCAATTTTCATAAACGCCTATGTCTATAAGCCTTTTAAATTTCTACAATCTAACTTTTTAATTTTTATTGATACAAAAAAGAAAAAAACAAGCCACAACTTTGCAGAAAAAAAATTTAGTTACCAGGCTTTGAGTCTCAATCTGTTTCATTTGACAGGTTATTTAGCTTTCAATAAAGGTTGCAATGATAGTATCTTTTCCCCAATACCTGATGTATGCAATAATTAACAAAGGTATCTTGATTTTCAACAAATTCAGAATTTTGATCATCTGTTTTTACAGAATGGGTGAGATTAAGCAAAAAAAATGAAGAAACTAGACAAGTTACTATGTATTTTAAGAGTTTTTGATTTCCATCAATTTTCCTGTGAGAACGAATAATTTTTTTGTATGGTCGAAGATAACCATAACAGAGATATTTTGTATGAGCTATTTAAAATGCCAACGAGTATTACAATAAACCACCTGGGACACATGACAAAAACACCTTAATTTTCCTTTTTTGAGTATAAACATTGTATAATCTAACCTAACATTTTTACACCTCTCATCTGTGGAGGGTCTATACTCCAAGCTAAACAACTTTGAAACCATGACATCACATAACCTTACATAAACTCCCTATTGATATTAACATATTAGGTTGTCAAATAGCAAAAGTGAAAAGCAACAGGTGGTTCTTCAGAGCTAATAAAGTGTGTGTTTGTGCTAAATTTGTTTTTTACTAAATAAAGACCGTTGAAATGAATAAAAATTTCACTCCAGCCAGTCTCGAACCTGCACTACCAGATTACATAAAAATAAATGAATATTTAATTCATACAACATTAACAATCATGTAACTTAATGCTTTGGAAATCCTCCAACTATTTTTATCATGCGAGTTTGACAACCTAATTACTGACAATTTAAAAACATGCTGCACGTGAAGTACATAACCTTATTTTTAATTTTCATTGTGGCCTTCCTTGTTTTGTCTACATAACTGCAAGTTAATGGTCAACCGATTATCATGTTTAATTGTTTCCAAGATATTTGTTTTTGAATTTATCAATTTACAACTAGGCTGATTTGTAATACAAATACTTTACTGAGGTAAGTGCCATTAATGTGTTATCATCTTATACACTACATGGAAATTCAATCAAATAACTCTGATACTTACCTTAAGGGATCATAAGCATAACATTTTATAATAACAACTTGTTTAATCTTTCTTTTTTCTCAAATTTTATGTCCAGGCTAAGTTTTTGCTTTTTATCTGGACAAAAAACTGTTTTACTTCTACATAACACAAATCAGAAGCAATGATATAAAGCTTAGGTTACAAGTTGAGTGTTTAGCATCATCTAGCATAAATATTAATTAGAATTTAACTTAATGCTGTTTAGATATTAGAGATTAAGTGCATTCAATCCACCTAACCTAACACTACAGTCACCAATCAGAACTTGCTTCTTAAAAATGAAGTTGGAACAAGATGTTAACGACATTAAGATTACACATAATTATTTATATTGCAAACTGTAATGTAATTTTTATTATTATCCTTATTCATGAAAGGAACACAGTCTCCATGGCCATCTCTACGAGAATTTCTAATTTTGATTTTCTAGAACATCTTAAAATGTGTATATATATATGTAACTTTAAAATCTTAATAAATACATATATGCAGCTATTAATAATTTATAGTGACCAAGATAATGACATAATGCTCGAGAGTATATTTAAATGTAGAATTTCTTGGCATTTGCATGCACCTGTAGCTTCAAGTTATATTCAAAAATAAAACAAAACTAATCAAATAATAAAAGAACTTCATTGGTATTTAAAAAAAATATTTGTTGAAACTTTGAAATAGTAATTGAACCAATTTTTACAAGTTAATAAAATATAAACTGGAATACCGTAAAATACTCACTTTGCTACACTCGATCGTGTTTTAAAATCCAGTTGCTTCATGGACACCTTCACTTCTAAGCACCCAATATACTAAAACATATAATTAAGTTACAATTAGAACAATCACTTAGATCCTACCGTAAATTACTCGTATTGCATATGTAGCACCCTGCTGCGAAATTAATTGATCGGAATGAATCCACCCTCCGGATGGTTTACTGATGAACCCAGACATTTTTCCACGTTAAGTTAGTCCTCCCTATTGCATGATTAATTTATTGTATTAAATGATAAATGTGATCTCTTTTTTGTTGGGAGAGTTCATTAATTTTGAAGTAAACATGATTAAAATTCCACTCACAATGATTCACTTAGTATTCTAGGAATTATATTACAATATGGGAATGTATGAACACAAAAAATTTAAAATGACCTGCGTCAGTTATGTAAAGGCGACTGTGGTTTAACTTTACATACACAAATTATATTGGTGATAAAAGCTTATGATTAGTTATGGAATTTCACCGTCAGTGTAAAAGTATCAGTTCGCGTTTTACAAACATTTTTGCTAAAATCACTGCTAGATTACATGATTGCTCGAACTATTAAGCAAAACTAACATTTAACAAAATTAAACCATTACAATTTAACAAAAAACTAAAACTATTTCTTTAAAGTTCCTACAGCCATTTCTATTTTGTTGAATGACATTAGCCACGTTCAATATGTGAAGCTGAATGTCGTACCAAGGTAGCAAGTGACATTGTCGATTAAAAAGCTTTACATAAATTATGTAGGTATATAATACAAAATTTTATTTAATTAATAAGAGTCTTTCAATCAAATCATTGTTAATTTTGCTATATAAAATCTCGTTATAAAGAGTAGATATTAAATATCCAAAACTATTATTGAACGCTGCTATATCTAGCATTGCCATCTGTTTAAAGCGGGCTATTTAAATACCATGCCCCCTCTTTTTAATTTTTTCTTTAACTTCATACAGTGATTAAATTAGAATGTAGAGCTTTTCATTAATTTATTTGTCAACATTCTATTTTCTGACTTTTAGTCTTATATTTACAAACGGTAACTTTGAATAATAAACTAAATTTAATATTAAAATTCATTTAATTTTAATTAATATCAAAATTCGTCACACCGACAAAAGCGTGTGTGATAAACACAATCAAAAGGGGAGTTAAACCACATCCGTTTTACTTACTAATTTCAAAGAAAATACCCACAGCGTTGTTGTGCTTCTCATTTACAAGCGTTTAGAAATTTACTCATTTCGAATTCTGTTATTCTACCTTTACGCTTTACCAATAGTTTAATTACCTTTATAATTAGCATAACACAAGCATTTAAATGAAGCTAATTTAGTGATCGTTGTAATGACAATAACAGTATTATTTAGGCAAATATTTTAAAAATTATTTTAGACGTTTTACATTACAGCGAGAAAAATTTGAAATCCAGATGTTCGAAAAAAATAACATTATGTAAATTACCTACTATGTATTATACATAGATAAAATTCTACGTGGGTTTAAGAATATTGCTTCTGGATTTAAGACTCTGAATCTGAAAAACGTTATTATGTTTCTTTAAACATGTTTTAAGAAAGTCATATAAGATGAATAGAGGCGTTAGAATCAATTTTTTCACAAAAAGCTGAAATTTATTTTTTACTTGATTGAGCAGTAAAGATTCTAAGCCTTGATACGGTTTACTAATATCGTGTTAGCCAAAATCAATAAAAAGGATGAAAAAGTTTAGTTTGGCAGTTACTACTGGTTGCCAAAGATAGAGGTTTTATTAATGGATTAGCCTGTTATTTCTAGATTAGCATACATTGTCATTTTTTATATTGTACAAGAAAAAGTAAATAAAAATATTAGATGATGCCTATGTATGCGAAGTATTAAAATTATTATTTTGTTAATTAGAAATACGGATTAAATAGAAATTGATTTTATTTAACAATTACCTACAATATTTATTAATAATTATTTAAAAGCACACAATAAATTAAAAGCAAGTTAAAACTAAAAATTAACTCTAAATTCGGTTTTGTGTAGTAGACAAAATGCGAGCTTTTCTCGAAGTTTCAACAGGAACGGATGAACTTTCTGCAGTAGAATTTGTTTCGCTTCCAGCCTCAGAGTTTGTTGCATTAACATCCGGTTTCCCAAAAAGGCCTAGCCAGTTTCCGAAGAAAACAAGACCTTGTTCTGCCGTCTCATTTACAGCGGCTATTAGTTCCTCTTCATTAAGTTCTTCCGACTCGGCTCTAAAATAAGTCACCAGTCACATGGAACAGGTTATTGATTTGGTTTGGTATTGCAACTACAACTACATACTTATGTGGTTCTAAATGGAAAAAAATGTAACGGAACTTTCAATTCTTTTTAGTGTAGCGGTTTGCATAAACATATCAGAAAATAAAATGAATTTATTATAAAACGAAAAGTAAAACCATACCCTACGGCAATAACGGTTATTCTACATAATAATTTTTGCTTAAGACTGCTTGGTTTTGCGGTCAACTCGATTGTTCCGCTCTTAGTATTATTTTACTATTTAACAACCGTATTTATATTTTGGAATTTAAAAGTTATAAATATGTATAAATATGTAAAACTTACTGTGTGTCATTTCTGCTTTCACCAGCAGTTGTTAGAAGCGGCGGCAGAGAAGAATCTGAAGTAGAATCAAATATCATCCCATCAGCTCCTATAGTAAAACATCCAATGTCGAACTGGGCTTGTAGTTGACCTAAAAGTTTAGGTTCCAGTTGTAGGCATCCTTTTAAACCATCCACTACAGGATAGAGATTTGAAAACCGTGCACAAACTTGCGCTAAGTTTGCAAGAAGGGACATGCATGTTGGTTCAGGGTTTGGTCCTTTCACTTGTTCGCTATGAAGAAGACTTTCCCCATAAGATACGTTTACGGCAATTCCTTCATCTTGTGAAATATATTTCATATGCACGCAACCTGTAGTCAATTAGAATAAAATTAGAAATTAACTTGAGACAAAAAGAAAAAGTAGGGATTAATACCAGGTCCTCCAAGATCAATATAAGTAATATTGAAATCCACGCAACACTTGCATGCTGGACCATCACAAGCGCAACTTCTTTGTGCCGCACTATAGGAACTTTCATCCCTCTTTTCCGCTTCCTTTCCGTCCTCTAAGTCCCAAGATAATAAGTCTACAACAAGTCATATTAGTGAACATTTCATTATCTCGAGTTTAATCGTTCAATAACTTCACCGAAACCCAAAGTTTTTAAGCAAATTTAGCGTTATATTTAAATTAAGAAAATTCTAAAGTAATTTAATGTTAATTTCCTTTTTGATAATAAACTTACCCAAAATACTCGCTGGAGATTCAAGGGCGAATATTCCAGGAGAGATAATCAAAATCAGAGCAATCACGTTGCGGTGCATTCTGCATGCAATCTTTTGAGATGGTCAGTGACAATGGCGAGACCGAAGAAACAGTTCTTATGCTTCTTAGCATCTTGGGCACGGCCATCATCGACGGTCGTCGGTCCTTGGCCGCTATGGAGGTTACTGTGTCACCCACTTGCCCCACTGTCAGCGATGGCCACTCAAGGCAATCTCAACAACCGGTACTTGTGAAAACGAAATTATGCTTTTACGGAGGTTCATTTTTCTAGGCTTTTCATTCCATAGAGCCTACACCCTACTTTCTTTTTCTAGAACATTTTAATGTATGTATAACACAGAAAATTCGCTTACATCTAATCACCTCTCTGGAGATCAAACTTACATAATTTACTTTTTTTATTTCAGTTTTTACTTATTCCGGTGTAAGTAAAATTAAAGTAAAAACAAACAATAAGCTGGTTTTAAGTATAACAAGTGGTTGTTGATTATTTAAATTGTTTTCATGAGAATTTCTTTTTAATTTTAAAATAATTTTCAAGTTTTAAACACTTTTTAATAAGGAAGTGTTACATTTAACGATATGAAAAAAGTTGGTCGTTCGCTGATGGGTAAAGTAAATGTAGAAATCTCGATTGAAAAATGCATAGAGAATTCATTACTGCAAGTTGAATGCATACAAAATTCGTGTTGAACAGATTAGTCGAAAACGAGCGTTAAATAATTTTGAATTCAGGTGTTGTTGGTCACCGATGACCTAACTACACTGACCGACATTCTGGCCCCTCTTCCGGCTATGAAAACTGAAGAAGGGGCCGAAGACCGCTTCACGCAGAATTATACAGACAGCCATCAAGTTTACTAGTTCATATATCTACGACCTTGGATTAAACAGTTTTTATCAGTGATTGGTAAGTTTTTTTTTCTGTTATTTTTTTTAACACAGTTTAGGGAGGTGTAATTAATTTATCGGAAGATTATGCGACTGACAGCTGTTAATTTATTATAGGATCAATGTAATGCAGAATTTATTTAATGTAGAAGAAAGATTATTTCAAAGAGAATTAATTTTTTATATTTTAACATTTTCTGAGTCTTGTAAAACTACAATGAATTATAGATTATTCGATATTAAATGAATAATGCAAATTATTTAATAATCCAATACGTAAGTTATTTGCGTGCATTTGTTGGGTTGAATTATTAAAAATGATCCATGTTTAAAATAAATATTTAAATTTAAAATTTACATGTTTTTTTTATTTGACCTAATAGAGAAATGCATATTTTAACAAAAACGTGAATTACTTTTTTATAGAGATGGTTTGGAAAGATAATAATTAGAGTCCATTCTGTCTCGAATTTAAAATCCCATACACGTACAACATACGCATTTGTTATGGAAGAAAGCGCACCAAGAAGTCTTCCTATTTATTGCGTAAGACTTCCGGTTCAGAATACTTAAACTAAATAACGATGCGTGCTATAGTACCGTAACCCTCAAATACATAAATGATAAGACAAATCGTTATTTATGCCAATACTTAAACAACTGTCATCACTTCTTAATTAAAGTAGTAGCTAAACTGTCAAGAAATAACAATAAAACAGAAAGGTAACAAATAAAATTTGCGTTTAAATTTTCCAGTGTATTTTTAATTTCTTCGCGTATTTTTTGATATTTCTGAGCTCATTGAAAAAATGTTCCCAGAGGACCGCCGTAAATGAAAATTCCCAACCCGTAACCCAATTCAACAATAAAATGGTTTTGACATCTTGATTTAGCGTGCTAATTAAAAAAGCATGTGCTCGAAATAAATAACGTTCACAACAGATTGCATTAATTGGGGGAAACTCAAGTTTTCGTGATTTCTTTGTGATTTATTTCGACAGCTATCAGCGATGAATAGTTGTGGATGTAAATAGGGGGTGGATTTGTGAATTTTCATGAATGTGTTCTTTTCAGGTTGAGTCAAATAGCGACATGCGATTATCACTCGTCTTTGAGTTATTGCTTATTTTCGTGCTGTTAGCCTTTGCAGCATCCAGAGTAATTGGTAAGCATGACCGAACATAAAATTATTTTGTACGTAACATTACATAATAATTAATTTATGCACTAATTATAAAGGTGTAAATGACATGTAAAAATTATACAAACGAATTCAAAGATAAAATCAGGGTTGAAACTATGCATGAGTGAGCGTCTATAAATGCTAACCTAAATGTTTCGAGTCAACGACGCTTACAAAATTAAATTGTTTTTATCTCTCTAGATTCCAAAGGCTTGCGTAATAGTCACAGAGCAGTGATACGAAAACCAGGAAGAGTTACCTATAAAAATCGTCAGGATGTAAATAAATACTGCAGCTGTTCGACTAAGCTTTGTAATTGTTGCCGAGAATTTAACATCCCTCTCGTGGCTTTTCAAGGACCGGGATGTGCCACACTTCAGTACTTGCAAGGAGATCGTCTAGCAATTTCTATGAGTTTCGGAGAAAGAGTGCTTACTAATACAACGATATCAGGTATACAAATTCTTTATAAATAGTTTGAACCTATTTCACGTCGTAATCGTTACAGGTAGAAGACCTAGACCGGTGTGCATGCCGCTGCCGGGAGGAGTGTCGAAGTTCTGCGGGCGCGTGTACAATATTGGCCGTCAGGGAGAGGACTTTAAAGCTTGTCTCGGATTAGAGCTTAGAGCCCTACAGGACATTGAAGCATCACTAAGGGTTTCCTGTTTTCGCTTTGGCCCAAGAGGTCTTAAAGTTGAACCTGCACAACCGTTGCCTGTAATAGGAAATGAAGGAAGCACTGACGAGGATGACGATGACGATGACGACGACGACGACGATGAATATGGATTTGATGACGACGATTACGGATTAGATAATGATATTGAATCTACAGATTATAACGCTTTCAGTGTATTCGATGACGAGTTTGTGAGCGATTATTTCGAAGACGATTCGGATTCAGACGATGATGATATTGTAGTAACACAAAAACCAATTAGAAGAGTTACGGCATCACCCGTAAGGAGAAATACACGAAAACCTTCTCGACCTCCTACTAAATTACGTAAACCTGTTAGAACCAATATAAGTCCTAAACCGGTTACAGTTAAAACAACTTCTCGCCCTAAAACAGCTCCTACATCGACGACGACTGCACGCACCGTAATGGTTCCAGTAGCTACAATACCATCTATAAAGAAACCGGAAATGCCCGATGTCAATCTCAATTCTGTTTCAGGCAGTCAATCTGATGTACAGTCCTCCACTGAGAGTGTTCCATCATCACCGCATGAATCAATTGCTGTCGTGACTGCTATGTTACAGAATTCCCCAGGAGAGATGCCTCAAGTGGCGCCCGTCGACGTAAAACCGGCCAAGTTTGTCCCAAGCCCTGCGCTTTCTAGCGTTTCCGAACCCTCTTCTGTAACTAAGCCCGTAGTTTCTGAGGTCATGACAGATGCGAATGTGGAAATTGCGACAAAGCAACCGATCGTTTCTACACCTCTAGAGACCTCGATGCAAGAAAATACACAAACTGAATATTCACAAAAATACGAATCGACTACGGTTGCTGATAGAATTACGAATACGGAATTATTTACACCTGCGATTGACGATGACGAAGAAGAATATAACACGGAACCTTCGCAAAGTTTAATTTTAAAAGATGGGGATAATTCTGAGGACGACGATAATGATGATGAGGAGGAGGAGGAGGATGATGATGACGAGGATGTTTTAGGAGATCCAATTTCTTCGGTCGTCGAGGAGGTTTTAGGGGATGACGATGATACTGATAAAAATAAAACGAAAAAAGGATTGAGTAAAAAAGTTAATAAAAATAATAATAAGAATAAAAATAAAAAAGAAACTACAACAATGTTAGATGATATTGTTGATGGAGTAGTTGAAACAATTACAGGAGAAGACCAAAGTGATACAGAATCGGAAAAGCAGCCTTCTAAAAATGTGCATCATAAAAATAAACATGATGACGATGATGATGACGATGACGAAGCTGATGATGATGATGAAGACGATGTCGACGTTGAAGGTGTAATTGATCTTGGTGGTGATGATGATGATGATGAGAATGAGGAAGAAGACGATGATGTTAGTGATGATGACGATAATGAAGACGAAGCAAGAAAAACACGTACAAAAAGAAAAAGTACAAGTAGACAAAGTAAAGACATGTGGTTAGATAGATTACATTGGCAATAATTTAAATTTATAAATACTACTATTACTACCATGTCGATTATTATACATACATTTGCTAGGGTTTCTACTTCCGATTGATCTTCCAGTTAGAAATTATCCGTTGGTTAGAATTTCTAGTTAATTATACCAAAAAGAATCTAACTGACGTTTTATTTGTTATAATTGGTAGGTTAATTTGATGTACAATTAATGAAGGGCGCATAACTTATTATTATTTATTATTTATTATTTATGTACTTATTTATTTATTTATTTAATTTATAATTTTTTATAAACATTTTTTATTGTATATATGTGTGCAGAGTTTATAAAATATAATCTGAATATTATTACTGGTGTAAATTATTGCGAATCCTTTTTGAATTCATTTTACCAGTTATTCAAAAGCAATGCAAATTAGAAAGCGGCTAAACTTAAAATAAGTTTGAGAGATTCATAAGACGTATATACCTAGGTATTATGAACGAACAAAAGTTTTGATTAAGTATAAATTAATAGGACTACATTTGATGTTATTCTGAAAATCCAATGGGATGAAAGTGGTACAGCAACGGTAAATCCGTGAACAAGAAAGTTGCAGAACAAGAGAGTTTAAAAGTGTTATCAGTCATTAAAAGGCAAACAGTTACATCTCAACATGGAAAGAAGAATTTTAATATGTTGTGTTTTAGTGTTAATTTATTTAGTGGACGACTTAAATTCGGCCGGTAACTATCGTTTATTTAAGGATGTCTTTTAGAAATAAACGTTAATATTTTGACTAGATTCGACCACAAAACCACCTGTCAGTAAAAAGCCATCTTCTGATAAAAATTCAACGTCAAATGCAGTGACAGTAGCGTCAGTGGAGCCGGTAACGACGACAACTCGACGACCGTTCTTACAAGGATTTAGATTACCATGCTCTTGTTTTAAAGGACAATGTGGCTGCTGTACGGGTGTTATTCTTGAACGATTTAAGCAAAAAGCTTGTATGAATGTCACTTATGAACCAGATGAGTTTGCATTTACAGCGGCGCTGAGTTTGAACAACAGAGTTCTTTATAAAAATAGCATATCAGGTAAAACTTTTGTTATTCCATGAATAACTGAGATGTTGAAGTATAGAATTGTAAAAACCTTTTGTATTCGAAAGCGTAACACTCCTGCGATAAAGTTTTTTTTTGGCAACCTTACCGTGTTCTGTTTTTCATCGTACCTGCCATATGTTTACATTTTTAGTTATCCAATTAAAATTCTGATAGTTTGAAGAGACGGGCGCCTGTTTGTGTTTACACACAATATAAATTCAGTGCCTGCAGCGGTAGAGTAAAATGTGGAGTACGATAAGTGTTTTTAAAGTTAAACCTTTTCAGTAAAAGGAATGGAGCACATAAAATAGCAAAAGTTTAAATAGCTCCCATTTAAAAAGACTTTAAATACCCGTTATCGGAAATCCAGATTGTACGTCGTTTTAAAATTAATTAAATGCAGTAATCGAGCGAAAATATTGCCTTTGTAAATTTGCGTTTTTTGTGTTTTCAGGAGTAAGACCGAATCGAAACGGATATTTGTTTATTAATTGGGGAGCACGCGTCGCCGGTTGATTTAAAATGTATTACATTTATGATTTGGCATAAATATCTGATGACGTTTCGGTTTTCAGATTCAATTTCCGATTGTTCGCTTATGACATCAATCCGGTAAATCGAGGAACAACGAAAAGTCTTATCTTTTAAACACATATTCGTTCCGCCAGTTTCGCCAAGCTTAAATATTATACAAACACTGGTAACTTATAGGTCGAAGCTGCCATGATTTGTTACGGTTTTAGTTTGCTAAAAGCTTCCATCGATAAATTAATGATATTGTTTTTATCGGAAAAAACGATTTTGCCTTTCATCATTTTTCATTTTGCACGTTAGGAAGCTAAAAATTACGATCGCTTATATTCTTCTTAAGAACACCTACTTCAGTTTCAGAATTCCTTTAGCTCGAGGCAACTTACATTGTTATATTTACAGGAAAGAATCCACCCCCAATCTGCATACGTTTGCCCCGGTTTTCCTTTATACAACTTTGCGTGGAGTTTTCAAATATATACTTTGCCAATCGTAATATGCACGTGTGTATAGACATGGAAGCGAATTGGGAGAGCCTAACGTTGTTAGATATTTCTTTCGACTGCATTCGCATGGGAGTTAATGGAGTAGCTATCGTCGGTCCAGAGGCAGGAGGAGGACTTCCGATAGCGCCCATTGACGAAGAGGAACAAACTGATGAAGATTACGACGACAGCGCTCGAAATGTTGACTTCTCATTTATTCGTACTGGAACTGCCGATGAAAATAATATTTCCCCGGAAAATCACACAAATTTAACGACAACGCTAAGCCTAACAAACACAGACAAAACCAAATCAAATTACCTCAAATATGCGAATAGCAAAAACAACCCCAAGCGAGGAAATTCTACCTACAATATGAAAAATGCTTCAGCTACGAATGCCAACAGAATTCCGATAAGCGTAAAAAGGCTGGTTAGTGGAGATTTTTTAATAACGTTAGATGAAAATACTACTATTGAAGAGAAAAAACCTTAATAAAATACTGTTTTATCATAAAAAGTTTAAAGTCAAATCAATGCAGTGTTTACATAATTTTAATATTTTATTTTGTTATTTAAATTATTTTTGTGACTCGTCTGTGGAGTTTTAATATTATTTTATATTCATTGCTTTATTTAGTAATACACACTTTGTGATTGATAACGATAAGTAAATTAAATTCCTAAATTTAATGTGATTGATAATTTGAGATATTTGAAGGAAATCTTTTATGTTACGACGTAATAGAAACATTTTATTTTCACTTTTCTGTCAAGTAAATCGAAAGAAAGAATTTGAAACGCCGTTAGGCCGAAAACCTAGTCGTGTAACTCCTCAACTAGGATGCCTTTTATGACCGCAAATGAATTGACACGGGAAAAGTGGAAAAGCCAGAGTTGATTTCGGTTGTTCTACCAATTGTCGATTTTCAATTTCCAAACCACCCAACGGTGTATATTTAGACAGTTTCATTACTATTTGATATATGTATGTAAGAAACTTATAATTTAATTTTTTTTATATTTATTTCTTAAATAATAATTTCTTAAATGCTTAAAATGCTTCGTGGAACTCGATTTTAATTTAATCTATAATTTATTTCAATAAGTTAATGCAATCTGCTTTTCCGCATAAAATTACATTTTGGGATGTATGTATATGTGATGCTTAGAGTTTACTCTTACTAATATATTTGACTCATGTAAACACAGAAAGTAATTACGTTCATAGTTAATATGTGTTTATTACATATTGCCAAATCATCATAATAAACTATGTTATCATTTGCTATGGGCAAATTAAGATTGTATGTATCTTTCTGCTATTATTGTTATGTATTTATTCAAAGCGATACTTATTATTATTATTATTATTATTATTATTATTATTATTATTATTATTAT